>KK499885.1:674158-730270 GCA_000688715.1 Glossina pallidipes
ATATAAGTTACTCAACTACTTTAGAGTCGCAATCCGAGCACAACATAGGCAAAGATTATTATTTACAAGCATTTAAATATTCAATATACAAAGTTCTAAATATGGTCAAAGAAGCGGCTAACTCCACAGTCTCTTCACCTAGTCCTGTGCCTTTTCTAAAGTTCTCTTGAAACTTACATTTTTGGATTCTTTTGACATTTCAACTTTTCAAAATCGGCTATATATTTACAAATAGGTACTTCCATCACTAACCTATGCAAACTACATAAATTTCTTTACCAAAATCATATTTCGGCAATTTTACGCTTTTTATAATTGTACAGAAGAGAAGACGAATTCACCTAAATATTCCGCTTCGTACTCTCGCGGCAGTAAAAGAAGGCAGCGTAATGAATGAAGACTACATTCTGGTCGAATCAGAAAGTGCGAACAAAGAAACGAGTTTCCCGATTATTGCGCTTCCTATGCACCTTCCTTTTAATCATAAATCTTACCATTTGTTAGCAAAGCGAAGTCTTCGATTAAACATGATTACCACTACCAGCAAGTTTCAAGTTCAAGTTAACGAAAAATTTTATCATTGTCCATGTATGTGTTTTTCCAGAGGATAGTGTAGTTTTTTTCTAAGGGATGTGAACAAAATTGAGGAAAACCTATCTATCTTATGTATCGATGTACGATATATCTTTGCGCCGTTCTTGGAAATTCGTGTTGTTTCTCAAACGTAAGAATGTATAGGGTCTTCCACAATTTACGCCAGATTTGAATTCGCCGCCATTTGTGCAGTAGTGTTTGCAACCCAAAAGAAAACTGTTTGACAGCTGACAGTTTAGGGTTAGTGAAAATGGGGCATTACGCGGGAGAACAACACGTTGTCCCTTGTGGAACAATATTTCAAAAATAATGAAAGTTTGTTCATACTTCTTCGAAAACGAAACTGCTCACGCAATGACAAATAGTGGAGCTCGATGTCGCGCTATGATAACCCAGTTTCTTTCTGCCTAAGTTGGATGCTATTGACTTAAACGACATTTGGTTTCAACAAGACGGTGTCAAATGCCATACATGCATGAGGCACTCCTTGATCGTGCACTCCCACATTTCGTTGATTAGAAATTCGATAAAAGAGCCAGCAAAGCTGTGGAGGCCATTTGCCCGATATGCTATCCTGAATCGTTGTCCATCTGTCCGTCTATAAAGCCTGTTGTAAACATTCTCTTGGCCGCAAAAATAAAACTATCGACATCAAAAACATTAGAAGGTCTTGCACGCAGGTAGGTATTGAAAAAGGGGCAAAATCAGTCGAAAGAAATGCCTACAATACCAAGTAAACTGAAAGCACCTCTATTTTCAGAAAGGAAAAAAATTGGTTTTTTGTTGAGTACCCACAATCTAGAACAGAATAAAATGTAAAAATGTGAACATGTATTTTATAGGCTATGGAGTAATACAAAAAAGTACAAAAATAGGAAAAATTGGTTACGCCTACTTAATATTATAGTATATCGAATTTTAATTTTTTTTTCAAAATCTTAATGGCGCCAGAGACAAACTATAAATGCATCATAAAATATATGCATTCTTGATCAATGTCAAATTCGGATTATAACTAAGCACGCCCGCCTGTTCATCTGTCCATCTCTCCGTCTGCCCAACGGTGTAATAGCTGTGGTAAACAAATTAAGATATCGTCTACAAATTTGCCAAAGTACGTGTACCATACAACAAAAATTGAGAGCACCTTTGCTGTCCGCGAGTTTTGCTCACTTTTGATAAACTAAAACAGATACTCGATATAAATTTCCACTTTTATACTACACAAATAGGATAAATGTTGTCACGCCCACTCAGTGCGAGAAATTAATTTTGAGAATGAAATTTTTTAGGATAATGGAAATGGGTGTAAAAGATTCGATTACAGCCGAGTATAATTCTCTTACTTGTTTTAATTAACTAATATATTTTTTGGCTTCTTTTTTTTGTTGCTTATTTTTTAATTAATTTTAAGAAACATTACAACTTGAAAAAACGATATACTTTCTGAAGCCACAAACTTAAATGCGAACTATTCTAATGACAACGAACGACTACAATATGCACTTTTTTGCATATTGCACAAACCCGTAATAGAATATTGTCAATAATAACGTATAGTAAAGCTTAAAAAATTAAAAAAAAAATCCAACTAGCAATAAAGTAAAAGTGGAAAATTGCAATTTTCATAATTCCGACAGAGCTGCGCTCACATGTGTTTCGCTTAAATTAGTTAAATGATATATTTAATAAAAAGAATAGAATAGCTTAGATAGGGCTAGCATTCGAAGCGGGGGGCGAATGCTTCCTTCGTGACTTGGAAGAAAAACAAATTTAAAGAAAATAAAGTTGAAAAATCCAATTCAAGAATCTTGCTTGCAAAGCCTTATGACCCCAAGAATGTTTCACCAAGTATTATTGAAGCCAACCGTAACTAATAGGACACTTAAAACTACCCAGTGCCTTTTTATATAGCCCTAAAACATACTTGAGAAAGTACGCCTCGTAATTGTTTATCTATAACATATATATTAACACGATACGGAGCGACAAATGGACGAACAAAAATAACATCGATTTTGAATATCATGTTGATATAGAGTATATATACGCTTTATGGGGTCTTCGATGCATATTTTAAAATGTTACAAACGAAAGGACAAATTTAATATAAGTCTATCCTCCATTGCACTGGATATAGCAATTAACGTTAATAACTTTTTTATTTATTTTACAATTTATTGAAATTTGAAGCTAAACAAAAAGAAAAATTAAATTCAGTTTGAACTGAATTTCGAAACAAAAAAAATGTTGATGAATGTATCGAATATTCTCATCTTTTATGAGTAAATATCTGATTATCTCTCTCTCTCTCTGTTTCTCTGACTACTATACTTTCACCGCCCACTTGGGATGTAGAGTGCGGCAGATTAAACTAACAGGGGCTGTCGATGAATGACAACTCACATATCTGATATGACTTAGAAGGCTAAGAAGAATTTAAAAATAAAGTACTTGAAAACAAAGCTAAATGGAGACTGCTTCAATCTTCTGAAGAAATATATCTTTTCTTTTGAAAGGTAACTTCTTTTTCCAACAAGTTCTTTGCTATGGGAGATAGATAGACTCTAGCCTACTTACTACTAAGATAATTTAAGTATTAAATAGACCTACTAGGACTCACTAACTCTTTTGGTACTTTAGATGCTTATTGAGCATCGCTGGTTCACGCCATAATTATCCGTTATTCCAGCTGACAGGGTAGAGTAAAACCTACATATGCGGATCCCAATACAAAACAAACATGAACAATGCAGGGGTTAACACAATGAGCCGCCATTTTCGGGTTAAAAACTCCCAAGTGATAAACACAATGAGCCACCGCACTACCATATTGTTTTACAGGAAAATGTAAACATAAACACATGATTTTAGAACCAAAAATAAAGAAATCCGCGTAAACATAGACAAGAAATTTATAAAAAATAACAATAAGGAAGTTAATATAAAAGCAAACAAGCCGGTTTATTGATTAATAATGAAGAAGATTGATTAGATAAAAAATTTAAACAATTGGATGGGACCACTTTTGGAAACACGTGATGTTGGCGGGGTTTTTTCGACATCACTTAAGCGAGTAATTTTAAAATTTAAAGTAAACGATCATCATTTCTTCGCGCGTTATTCGTTTTTATTATATTTGTATGTATACATAGGAAACCAAATGGTTTCTGAATTCTCTGAATACATTTACTTGAATGTAGAAAGAAGAAAGACGTTATTAATAATAATGTAACAATATCCATTGTTAGCCTCGTCTTGTTGACTTTTTTCGGATTTATTTATTTATAATTTATTTTAAATTATTAGATGACAATCATTGTCGGCAATTTTTTATCCACCAGTCACTTTTGAAATGTAAAAGCGACGCTTTCCAACACTGTGTCTGTTTGACAGATGATTCCGCATATTCACACTATATAATATTTTCCCAAGAAAATAGTGAAAACATTCTTGAATTCTGTAGAAGAGCTATAAATTTAGAAAAAAATCGAAAAAAATGGCTAGTGAAAAAGAAAAGACCTCTAAAGGCGATTTGGGTTTATTAGAGGAGGATGATGAATTCGAAGAATTTCCCGCCGAAGGTCTGTTTTCTTTTGTAATATTCTAGTATACGTGCTAATAAGTGTGCTGTTTTGCTTTTTAGATTTCAATGTGGCTGATGAAGATGAAGAAGTTAATGTATGGGAAGATAATTGGGATGATGATAATGTTGAAGATGATTTCAATCAGCAGTTAAGAGCTCATCTAGAAAAACAATCTATGGAATCTTAAAAATATATTTTCATTATAATAAACGAAATCTATTATTCATCGTAACCAATCATAATTTCCGCTACGCCTTCATCTATTATTTTCTCAATATCCCGCTGATCTGCTATACGGCACTTCAAATTATGTTCCCGCTGTTCAAGTTTCTTTATTCTTTTCCCATTTTCCTTGATTACATATCGTTGCTCAGCAATTTTCTTTTCTTCTTCTAGTCGTTTGTCTCCAAATTCATTTTTTTTGACGCTATATTCAGCTTGGAGTTGTTCGACGGCTTCTTTCAAATCTTTTACATTCTTATCGGAGATTTTACTGTTACCTTCTGCAAATGTAGCTTCTCTTTGCAGATTTTTCAGTTGCTTGTTACTGCTCGCTAATTGGGTTAACAAATCTTTTGGGAATACTTTGTTTAACTCTTCGAGTTCATCACTTTGTTGCTGCAGCTTTTTAATGTCTTCATTGCGTTTACTTAGCACAGATTCCATACGGCCTTGCTCCTTCGCTAGATTTGCCAATTTATTCTCCAACTGTTGAGTTTGCCTAAAACATCACTTGTTAAAATTTTCGGAATTTTATGAAAATTCCTTCGCTTACTTTACTAATTCCTGAAGTTCATCATTAGATACCCTTTGTTTGAGAAGCCGGTTTTTTTCCCCTTGCAAGTCCTTTTGTTTTTCTATGAGCTCTTCAATTTCACATTCAAGTTTGCCTATATCCTCTTTTTTTGCCCCAGTTTTCTCCAAATAAGCTTTTAATTCTTCCCGACCAGCTGATAATCTTTCATTCAGCATCTGAATAGATTGCTTAAGTTCTGCGTTTTCTTTTTGTCTTCTTTCTCTTTCACATTTTATATTCTCGACTCGAGTTTTTAGGTCCTGCAATTCATTTAATGGCTTCCCCACCATCTTGAAAACTTCCTCTTTGTACATATTGTAGTAAAACAAATAATTCAACAGAATACATAACATCTGGGCGGTCTTCTTAGGTGCTTTAAGTAAATGAAAATCAGTGTAACTTTGCAGGCATTCGATATATTTCACTTACTAGGTCGTATTAAATCATAGTACGTAAAAACATAGGACTCGTTGCTTATTTTAAGCATGCGATCAATTTGTTTGACTAATTTGATTCGAAATAGACGATATTCATTATTCTCCATCATAATTGGAGGTTCTATTTTATAACCAAAACGTTTTAAATAGCCTACCAACACCCCTGTTAGAAATCCTTCTGTGGGTTTGCTTAAATCAGTTGAACGTAGTTGACATTCGGTAAATACAGCGTTCCAACTGCCCATATTCTCCTTTTTAAACATTTCTTTATTTGCTATTTAACAATTATTCAAAAACTTTCAGAAATACAACCAAATAACCAAAGATTTGTTTTGTTTTTTCCCCAGTGTTGATAAACGAACCTAATTTTAGGGTGGTATTGTTTAGTTTTTTAAAATACACAATCAAGAAATCGATACTAGATCATCTCTAACTAAAACCTATGTAATAAACGTGATTATCAGATTTTTGACATAAAATTTTGAATAAAATTCGGAAAAAACTTAATATAAATTTCAAATTTGAGCTTAAGGGAGTAACAAACAGGTTGCAGATATGGAATCTGAGAACGGAGAGAGTCAGGTTCAAATTCACTTAAAAACGAAGCAACAACAGTAAGTAGAATTTATTTTCAATATTGATAAGTAATTTCGAAAAAAGAATTCCAGTTACGCAGTTCCCGATGTTCCTTACTCTATAGAGGCCAGCGTGGCAACCAGCGAATTAACCACTTTTGTAAATACTCTCTTGGAACAATCACTTTCCGGTGATCATAAAACGCCGATAGAATTTGATTTTTTGGTATTTGGTATTGAGTATCTACGGGGGCGTTTGTGTGATCATTTAAGAGAAAAATCTATATCCTTTGAAGATGCGATTGAAATTGAATACTTAGAAAGATTTCCAGCTCCGGAACCCCAAGACTGTTTATTGCATGATGACTGGGTATCTGCTGTTGAAGCAAATGATAAATGGATTTTAACTGGATGTTACGACAACACGATCAACTTGTGGACTAATAAAGGCGCACATATCTTGACCATACCTGGCCACACAATGCCAGTGAAGGCTGTAACTTGGGTTTCTTTAGACGGTGATAAAGGTAAATTTATATCATGTTCTCAAGATCAAACTGCCATGTTGTGGGACTGGTCCATCGAAAATAATTCAGTGGAATGCATATCCGTTTGCAAGGGCCACGAACGGGGTATTGATTGCGTCGGAGTAAGTCCGAATCGTAAACGTTTTGCTACAGGCTCTTGGGATACTATGTTAAAAATATGGTCAACAGACTCGGGGGAGACAATTGCAGGCACATCGAAACGTTCAAAAACGGAAGATAGTTCTGTCAAGGTACCAAAATAACACTTTCAGCTCAATTTTTCAACTGAAATAATGCACATTTGGAATTTTCAGACACCACAAATAACTTTGCAAGGACATCGCGAATGTATTTCCGCCGTACAATGGATGGACGATGAAACTTTAATAACTAGCAGTTGGGATCATACTATGAAGGTATGAAGGAATAATCTTATGAATATTTACATTACAAGTTAATATTAACAAAATATTTCATGAAGGTGTGGGATCTCAGCTTGGAAGGAATTAAAACTGAAATTTCCACCAACAAATCTATATTTGATGCTAGTTATTCTCATCTGTGCCGACTGATTATAACTGCGTCAGCAGATAAAAACCTTAGACTATATGATCCCAGAATAAATCGTAAGTTCAATTAAGATACTCATGAAAAATTGCGCTTTTATAAAAAAATGTTGACAGAAAGCTCCGTGGTGCGCAACACTTACTTAGGTCATCAACAATGGATTCAGACGGTTATGTGGTCAACAACGGAAGAATATTTGTTTGTTTCTGGTTCCTACGACCATCAAAATAAATTATGGGATCTCCGAAGGTACGACTACTACGATTTACTCCAATTTTTACGCTAATCTTTCTTTTCGCTATTAGTCCGAAAGCTCCTTTATATGATTTAATTGGTCACGGTGATAAAGTTTTAGACATCGATTGGTCGAATCCTAAGTATATTGTGTCTGGCGGTGCCGATAATACTGTAAGGGTATACAAATCTCGAAAAGCCTTAACTAAAGCTAATCATTCGGATTCCAATTGAAGACAGTAGCAAAACACAAATTTTGAAATTTATTTTCTTAGAAATTAAAAACCAAAAAATATTTTTACATATAAAAAAGGTAAAAAAGAAAACGAAAATAGTTTTTAATTTAATGCAAGCCATTTATGTCGTGAAAGTGACGAACATGTCACTTTTCTCAGTAGAAGGTATTTTAAACACTATTTCTAAACTTATTCTTGTACTTGTACACACGAAGGCTAAAGTGGAAAAAAAATGTGCAGAAGCAATGAAGAAGATCGTTGCTTTGCGAGTCCATATTTGAAACCAGTTCCGCATGGCTTATGAGTCCACAGGAAAAATGCAGTAATTGGATTTGATAGTTTTCCCGATTTCCCCTTAAAACCTAATCTAGCGCTAGTAGTAGGTATGAAACAATCTTTCTTTTGTAGATTTCCTATAAAAAAATTCCCAATAATTATTTTTTTATTATAATTAATTACATATTAATTTTAATGTAATGTAATAATTTTAAAATTTTTTATTAATTATCTAAGTAGTTAGCAAGCAACTTGCCATGCTACCTTCGGCCAAGCAACCTTATTCACATTTTATAATGCCAAAACTTCTTCGACTTTGCGGACCAGTGTGCCAGCCCAGCCATGCTGCAACAATTTGAACAAGTGGTAATCAGGAGACGCCATGTCATTTTGGGCGTTGGAGAACTTCCCCTTCGAGTTGGAACGGTGTATCCAACTCTTGCAACAAGTGGCCAAAAAATCGCATTTTCAGCCAATACGTGTTGGCGCTTTTAAACCGTTGACGCCAAAACGCCACTGAACGTGTTTTGGTGGGCTTCGTCGGCAGATTCCTTGAAATAAACAACAAAACTAATGAATTCGGAAGAAGAATTTAGAGCGCTCCATGACTATCGTCGGAGTACGCTGAATAAATCAATAACATTAAAAGGAAAATCGTCTAATCGTTTTGTCGCAACTGATAACAGACGAAACAATGCAAATAGACCGATGGCAGCGACTTCGACACTGACGGACAATTTTTAGGATTGAACGAAATGGACGTAATAAATAGGAATCTGTTATCAGGTATAGATGAACTGTTAGGAGTAGATAGTAGAATAGTAGACGGTACAATTGACGAGGAAGTAAAACGGACTAACGGGGCTCTCCACGACAAAGTCGTCCAGATGAGGTTTCACGAAGTATGCAATAAGGCGGAGGATAAACTCAAAGAATGCGGGTATCTCAACAACAGCGCTACCAAAACCAAGGAACACCAAACTGTCCAACGCCAAATTTGTCCTCGTCTTCGAAATGCGAAGCTTGTTAACAGGTTTCAACATCATACTAAGCGACAACTCTTTCGCAAGTCACCGTGGCCGAAACATTAGACGAGAATCTCCAACTGGCGGAGGAGCTTGGATAAGATGTGAAAGCTATCGTCTACGACAGAAATAACAACAACGAGGATGCCGCAAGCCAATTAAGAAAAGGAGTTCACAATAGAAGGCGGGCAGGCGGCAGCAAACATCGCGTACTCCTACTATACGATTCAAATATGATATATCGAAACAAACAAGTGGACGAATTCGACTAAGTCTCAAAGCCTAGGAGAAATGCAGGTTATTTTAGATTTCCTCCTGATTTAATTAGTTCCGGTTCAAAATCCAATCTTCCATAAATCTAGGAAAAAAATGGTAGAGAAAATTAAATTTGAAATTCAATTCGTAAACGATTGAAATGTGAAGATTTTTCTTGGTATTTGAAGAATATACATCCTGGGCCAAAATTCCCGGTGAGGAGCAAGTTCACCAGAATAAAGCAACAGTCTTTTAACCGTGACATTATGAAAATGAAAAAAAATGCATTGCTTAGATTTCAGTCACTACATTTTTCTCCCCCTTTTAATAAAGCAGATTTTAATGTCTGCGTTAGACTACTAATAATTGTTTGGTGTCCCTTTTATCGCATGCAGAAAAAAGAACCTTCGTTCATAAAAACGAATTACTTAAAAATTTAATCAAAATTTAAATGCTAAAATTTTTGTGACTAAAGTAAAGACAGTTTTTATTAAAGTAAAATAATACCGAAATAGTGCCGATACAAAAAGGCACTACGCAATTCCATATTTTCTGGTGCTTGCTTTGTTGTATCCCCAGCCTAAAACAAACTCATTTTGATCAGTCCGGTCTGTTTGGGGATTTATTGCTGAAAAATTGTTTGATGAAAAGTATACATTTTGCTCCTCTTTTGGAAAGTTGCTTACATTATTTCTACGTGTTGTTTTTCTACGATGCCAATGAGTTTCTTCATTACGATACGCATTCAAACGAGTAACGTCGAAGCCTGCCGGAATTATGGTAAGATTATCGTAACGAGACGGAGAATTCTAAAATAAAAATTTCGTAAAAGAAAAACAATAACAATACCGTTTTCATAAATAATTACAGTGCCCTCTTGACTAAGGCAAGGAAATCCGATATTCGAACCAGGTGAAATATTCGCATTTTCCATTTTATTGGAGCTCTGTTAAATGAAATTTTCGTCATAATGGTGAATAAATAAGTCCTTTAGAAAACAAAAATTTTACCAGTTTGCTCGTGGTTATTGAGGACTGGAAGTTAGCAGGCGCGGCTTCGGAATATTTATCTTGTTTCTTGATTGTGTTTCCAGTACAAGATACATTTGTTGACTTATGGTAGATATTAAAGGAATTTATTAATATTTGAGATATGACCCTAAGTTAAAAAGATTACCTGCTGCGTATATTGTATGGATTCGTTGCTATCGGTAGAGATTACGCGTTTCTTCACTTCTACAGAGCTTCTTGATATCGTATTTACTGTATTATTCTCACATTTATTGTGAACCCGCCAGTCTTCGACCTCAGCTTTATCAAAATTATCTTCTGCACGCTGCGGGCTTAGCGATGGAAAAAAGTCAATCGAGCTGCCTGAGATATTAGTTCCCCGCGTTAATTCGCCATTGTTAGATAGCTGTAGCCGAATGTTGAAGAAGTTTATTTAATATTAGAGATATAACACTAAGTTAAAAAGTCCAAAGTCCATGTTTACCTGCTGCGCATATTGTATGCATTCGTTGTTATCGGTAGAGTTCCTCACTCCTATAGAACTTTTTGACATCGCATCTATTATACTATTCTCATGTTTATTACGAACACGCCACTCTTCGACCTTATTTTTAGCAAAATCATCAGCTTTACGTCCCGATCTTTGTGTTGTAGAAAAGTTAGCCATGTTACCTTTGATGGTATTAGTTCTCATTGTTAATTTGCCAGAGTTAGATAGCTGTGGTTGAATATTAATTGTCTTTAGTTTAAGGACGATATCTTGAAATTTTGGAAACTCTAAAGCAAGTTTAGCTGATAATAAATGTTCGCGGGCACTAAAAGTTCGACCCACATGATTTACAACAATCAAGTCGCCCCAACGACGATCGTCTTTTGATCGAAATTCTTCAACAAAAGTTATTGACGCAGCGTCCGTTAACAGTTTTTCCAGAATATCGCAAGTTTTTTGCTCCCAATTGTCTTTTGTAATTGTTACCATTTTATCTTCCAAGTAATCAAATTCACCTTCACTTGGCAAAATATTGGCCAAACCACCACATCGAATGTGATCAATTTCACCCATCATTTCTGTGGGCAGGCGAAATATATACTGTTTTTTGGTCCGAAAAGGAAATCCGTAGTCTAACGCCCAAACAATAAATTCGTCCAGCCATTTTGCCTCACACAATACTTCGGCACGTACAATTTTATTCCAGGCCACAAAATATACTACCACCTTTTCGGATAATTTTGGATGGTAAGCAAAATGTTTTTCCGTGCTTATCGTTTGTAATTGCTGTTCTACTTCAGTTAATTCATGGAAATCGTGAACTCTGTGATACCAAAACAAATGTGGGTTTATGAAATGGCTCACTGCAATAACAGTTTCATTTTGCATTTCTTGAAAATCATAGGAAAATAACAATAAAAGCATTATATATAATTTCTCAAAGCTTAATCTCTAAATATATGTGGCTCGTATGTCAAAAGAATATATTACCAATTGTTGCGCTGATCTGTCTTATTTTGTTTGATTAGATTAGAAGAAAATACCGCTTCGCAATTTAATCAAACATTTGTTCGCTGCTTAGACTTACCTTTCAATTTTACTTCTCTTTATTACAAAACTCAAAATTCCATAAAATATCAATTATTTTGCAGATGTGGGACAGGTAATATTTAAGAATATTAAGCGAATATACCAGCTATTTTAAATCCTTCCCTTTTTGCATCAACTTTTCATTAACACCGGGCAAACTACTTCGTTTTACTACATAGCTCTTTGCAACACTAAATAAGCAATATATTCAACATTTTCTTCGGAGCGGAAAGAAAGAAACAATGTAAAAAATTCATGAGTTGCCTTCTATGCGTCTCTGTATTAAAAACGGAAACCTGATGGAATGAAACATATACATAAAATTGTAATTATAGAATATGTGTGAAGAATTTTTATAAAATTTGCACGTATTCTGTTGATCAAAGAAAGATTGATTCAAAAAGACTGGATTTAGCATTGATCATGTCCTTATTTGGTATTTGTAAAAGAAAACTTCCTCTTCCACTAGGCGTTATCGTGTTCTTAGTTCGTATGTGCAAACCGTTGAGAAATAATTTTTTTTAATTTTACCACATATTGGCAAAAGTGAAATTTGTGCATCTATTACGTTCAAGATAACTTTAAACAAACGAAATGAAGGGCCTAATTCAGGAGAGCAGATCTGTTAACACAGTAGGCATAAAAATTGTTCTGGTTAATAGAGTGAACACAATTCGTGTGGAACACGTGTCTGCTATAAAAAATCGTAATTTCGTACCAAGTACCAGACATATACAAATCCTATCGATATGTGCACAGTTCATTCTCAAAGGGGACGTCATTCAATACGGATTATGTCACCTATTCACGAAAAGTGGAAAATGTAGGTTCATTAGGAGTTTTATGTGTAGGCTTTGTTTTAATTTCCATATTGATGTCTCTTTAAGTAAAGTTAGAACACTGCTTGGTTTTATTAATCGGTGATCTAAAAAGCTTGACGACTTTTATGTTACAAAAAGTCTATACACGAGCTTAGTGAGATCAAGAATTGAGTAAGCATATGTCTGTCTCCTTCCTATAAACGCTATATAGATTCATTAGAATCCGTTCAAACGCTATTCCTGCTCTTTGTTAGGAATTTAGATTTTTTTAATAAAAAAACTAATATAAGAACTGGCCGGTTTACTGCACTCATATTTTTATCTTTGCAAGTTTTACAAAAAATATATTCACTGTTTTTGTTTATATTTGTGTTTAATTTCATTAGTTCTTCATTTTGACGCGTTTTTTCCATACCGATCAAAGTTTCGTCGACGTCAAATAGGAACGACCCTATTGTAAAACAAAAAATTTTATTTGTGAGATTGATGTATTGTGGGAAAAAGTAAGGCCTTGACACAATGATGCGTTTTTCTACCTTCGGAATAGGACTTCAAGTTTGCTTTCTACGAGACGTTGTGTGGATTAGTAAAGCATATGGTGCATGCAAATAAAACAAAACAAAAAAAGCACACAAAGAGAAATAAAGAATATTTATTTTAAACATTGAAATCATTTATAAACTTTCTAATTTTTAATGTTGTCAAATCAAACTCAAAGCAATTTTGGCTTGTTATTCCGTGTCAGTGAAGTCCTCTCACCCTCTTTCTTTCAAAGTCATTTTTCTTCATTCTTTATTACATTTATCAATTAAAAATTTAACTTGCTTTTGATTTCTATATATTTGTTCTTTACATTTCTATACATTTCAGAGCATATCATTTTATTTATACTTACATCGATTTCCTTGTGTTTTCTTATGAAATAATAAGGTAACGCGGCTTCCCATTGTGTTTACCCTTTCGTGCTTATTATTCCGAAGAGCAGAAAATGCATCGTTGTGCTGAAGACCTCACAAGTTTTCGATATCCGCTATATTCCTAACATTCCTAATAAATAAAACAATACGGGTCTCTCTTCTACGGATCCTTCACATTATATGAAACTTGGCAGCTCTAGGCAAAGATCGACTACTGTTTTGCGAAAAAAATCAAAGCCGTTTTTGGAGTTTGATAACAGTGAGACATTTATTTTGTTAAGTTTTGCAATAAAAACAGTAATTTTGAAAACTAACTTGACAACAAATATAATTTTGATTAGGTTAATAAGGAATAAAACTGACCGAAGAAAAGGTAAGGGTTGCTGAAAAATTTCGAGAACAAAAGTCGTCTCTCTTTAGGAAGTAAAATTATTATGGAAGTGTAATAAGGCTATGGGAAAGTTGTGCAATTAAAAGGATATTTATCTGACGTTGTATATAAAAGTGTAGATGTTACGAAAACTATAAGTGAAGAGTTTACTTGAATAAAAAACGAAGAAATTGAAAAGAGGCTTCGAAAGCATAGCTGCGCTGGTGCTCTGCTTGAAGCAACGTCAGGCTATCGATGTTCGCGAGCTCGGTCAATTGCAGTCCCTTTTTGTCTGTTTTAATATTTTGTTTCCTCTTGGCGTTCCTCCATGAACATTTGCTCTTTCATTCGATTAACACATGCAGAGATAATTTTTTTTCCATAAAATGTATGAATTTTTAACGAAGCGTTGATGAGTATTGTTTGAGATTGTTCTATGAAAATGAACAAAAGCTATAGTTTATTCTATGAAAATAAACAAAAGCACTTGTTTCATCCTGCTGTATGGAACTTCTTACCAAAAACTCGGATTTATGTGAATGGATGCATATTTATTTACTTATTTATATAGATACTATCAAATAATTCCTGTAATATGTTTTGATGATGTTTAATACCTATTCGTGTACCTTCTAGTTTGCCCACCAAAGACATAACTTCACCAGGCGCTTGACATATATCACCATTTCAATATAAACCATTTCTTCTTCAATATTTCATGAATTTCATTGTTGTTGTTATCTGACTTATTTCTTCTGTAAATTTGTTTTTGCTTAGTCTGACATTGTTATACATTCGCCAATTTTTTTATAGCCTAAGGATAGACAGCGAAAATGCTCAGGTTTGTAGCCTTCAGTTTAGTAGTTATATTTTTAAAGTGCCGTAATGTCTTAAACTTCAATTACTAATGGTGGAAGTAATGTCAGCTCGCAATATAATCTTGAATTTCTCTAGTTCGCAACTTTTTCGAATTTTTCAATTGCACTCCTAAAATGATCGGAATGGTTTGCTTTTGTAGTTAAATTTGGTTATTGAATATAATATTTGCGAACTAAAGCAAATTTTCCATTACTTATAAAATGTAAATTATTTGTTTTCTTTTATAACTGTACTATTTAAATTACAGAACTTTTTTTGTTTCTTTTGTAGACGTAACAAAGATTCATTGGTACTGATTGAGCTAAAAAAAGGAATAGCCGTGCAACACCATTATATATTCCTTTCACTCAAGAAGAATTAACGGGAATTAAATAACAGTCAACCTAGATGCGAAAGCAAAAGGTCAAGTGATTTATAAGTTTACTGGTAACCAGTGCCCACCTCTTTTAATGGTTCACAACGTTAAGCTTTCATGGACTCCTGCAAAATTCACTTTGTAAATGAAATAGTTGGTACCGCTACCGCCTACGCTCAAAATAACTTAGTCGTTGATGAGCATAAGGTGCTCATACTTAATTTGGCTGCGGATACTTGAGGTGTATCGATTATCTTAATTTTCAACAAGTTTCTAAAACATGAAGTTACGTCGGATGCTGGTGATACCAGTTTGGGTGGCACCCACTGCATCGAGCAATTCAATGTCAACTATAACAAGGATTTTATCGTTAATAAGCATGCCTTGGTTCGTGCTACTAGTGAGCATGTTAAGCGCAAATTATCGTCTTCTTCCGTGGCTAAGCGTTCGCGGCCCATGTGGACCACCGTCTAGGTTTGCTTATGTAAACACGATGATTCTTTTTTCAATCACCATAACTTTCGGTCGTTTTACTTAAAAAACATTGTCGTTCATTTTTGCTTACAAAATGCAATCAAAACAAAATGGGGAATCTTTGCTTCTGCCATTCATTCTTGTTTTCGTTTTCCTTTTTTTTTTATTGAAAAAATATCAGTGTGGAAAAACCTGCACAATACGAGGCACTAGGACTAACACCAATACCCTAGAAAATGATATTGATTTTCATACTTCTATAACTGTTCAACGTTTCGAAGTGTTGGAAAATATGTTGTTCTGCACTGTTATCGGATTTGTAAATACATTTTAGGATCCTACTGTGTTGAAGAATTCTTAAATTTGTAACACGTTTGATGGTCGAGCAATATCGATCATTGTTGATCGAGATGGTATTTGTATCGTTACTATATATCCACATTTAAGGCCGAAGATGAATCCTATTTTGGCTCGCGTGATCTTACCGCGTTTTTCTTAAGTGGTGGGATGGATTGTGTTCATGCTCCACATAAATGAAGACGATGAAAAAAACTTGTTAGGAGAATTCCAAAATCTCAATATATTCTCACGCCAAATGTTTTTGAACTTGAACAATCGTTTATTAAAGAAAAATATGAACATCGTATATTACAGTTGAAAAAGGATAACTAGGTTTTTGGTAAACATTGTTGAATTTGCATTGTTCTTAAGAAATATAAGGAATGACTTATAACGGAATACCTATAATCTGTCTCTGAAAAGAGAAGAGTTATAAAAAGATAAAAAAAGTTCAAAGTTCATCTATGTAATATAAGGGTTGGTTTTACTTTATGCACTTTGTTTCCTTTGTTACAATTTATGTTCACTAAGCCACTGACAGAGTTAGACAAGAAGCAGCATAGGAAGGCAAATACATGTTTCGTTTGAGAGAAAAAGAATACTGAGAAGAATAGAAAAAGTTGCGTTGTGGGTCGAGTTTGAAGCAAACAATTAATAGTTAATCCTCGACAACCAGTTCATTGGACAAGGTAAGAGTTAATTATTTTAGTGATTAAAAGTTAAATCCAAAATAAAATGAATCAGCGTAAGAATCGGCAATTAAACTCAAAAACAAAGAAATTCACATGAAATAAGCACAGATTATTAAAAATATATTTGTTAAAACCTATACGTAAAGGAAAACAAATTATTTAATTTTATTGTTTGTATTGAGGTTTATGTTATTGAAAACTGTACTGTAACTGAAACTTAACCTTATAAAGAGTAACTCTAAATTTTTTAAAGAAAATTAACGAAAAAAAATTTCATTTTAACAAGAATGGCGTCAAGAAAGAAAGATGACCAAAGGCGGGATTTCTAAGAGTGATTGCGAATTCTACGAGAGCAAGAAGTAGTGTACATGCCAAGTTATATACGATGACCAGGTATCCAAAAATTTTTCGTAAGTTCCCTCTTCATAACAAAAGAATTTGTAGCAACAGGGAAAAGCATTGAAAATTATTATTTGTTTACATTATTTGCCCAAAATTTTGAAAACATGGCTAAAGAGGCAGAAACATTTAAGACGTCCATTGATTTTATCAAATACGTGTTTTCATTTACCTTTCACAAATCCAAACTCTTTTGCTTAACAACTATCCGTTTTACTTTGATTTTGTTTATTAATTAATTTTTTTTTTTGGATATGGAATAAGGACAGACTAAGTCATTCAGATATAGCTTATAAGTCTGGATTAATGGAAATTTATACAACTTCACTGTTTATATGCGATCAAATTTAAAAGTATGACGTTGGACTTTAAGTCAACAAAAGTTTAAGTACAGTATTTGTAAGCAAAAAAATTTATTAATACGTCCCTCACACTCTTTGAACACTAACTGAACGAACAATATGTTTTTAGTTTATTTTTCTAATACAACAGCTTTTTCAACTAACGACAACCCTTAACAACCAAACTGGCGCTTAACATGAGCTGTTTTGGTTTCATCTAATTTGACAGATATGAGAGAATACATTTAACAGCTGTTGTGCATACATGCATTGCATAAAGCAATAAATACGAAAGTCATTAAAAAACACTGGCTGCTATTACATATCCGTAATAACATCGGCTTAAAATCGAGAACGTAAAGGAAGTTGAATTTTAAAAGAAAAATTTATTCGAAATACAAAGACTTCTTCATAAAACCTCTTTCAACAAAGCATTCTTTTTTAAATGTGGCCACTTTGAAACTTTATAGGTAAATTCATTCGACAATATATGTATATGTAGAATAAAAATAAAGAGATTTGGAAGTACCAAGGGAATTTTTGCAAATGAGCAAACAAATATTTGCATAGTGTTCTTATAGTTGATGTTAAATCACTTGAAGTTTTAGTTAACTTTTCTTGAAGCAATCTAACTCATTATTTGCACTCTTTCATTTGTCCTTTCTTGTTGAAACCCCTTATTTTTGTTTTATTTTATTACAAATTTTATATAATTTTGTTTTTATTTACCTTTGTACAAGTTTATTGCGGAGTGTATCACGCTGGTTGTTTGCAAAGAAACACACATGAGGTTTGTCCATTATTTTCCCTTTATTTTTTCGAAATATATATCGAAAGACATGAGTCGTACATAAGGCAAAGCTAATGATTTTCAAGTTTCGTAGTGGAAGCAAAAGCTAGTTAACCAAAAGATACATAATCAGTACTAGGAAAGAATGCGGGAGTTCTTAGAGAGCACGTTAAAAGCATCACTGCGGCCCCTATAGCATGTGGGAATTCATTCGCGTAATATTCATTCATATCTTCAATATGGTTATCGTCCATAAAGCGTTTTTCTCTGCCATCTCAATATCTGCCTCTATTATCTTGATAAAGTGTAGCAAAAATGTCCGGTTTGGAACGACAGACAGACAGAAAAGCTAATTGCTTAACTATCTTAACAAATTTTATAATTTCGCTAACTCAATCGTAAATAAGAGGTTATCCGCGTGCCCCTTCTGTATTATGGTAAGTGCGAAACTTTTAATCCTTCTGATACAAGTAATCTGTTTGCTGACTTCCTGGAAAGACCGTATCCCATTGTTGATCTTCGAGCGGATTTGGAATTATTCTTTTCTGATCGATTCGCTTGACATTTTTCCGGGTATTGTGTTTTCGGAAGGGGAAGTCCTTCATCCATTATTTTCCCATAGTTTGTAAGACGAGTTTAATTGTGCCGTTGTATAAAAACGGTTGCAGCGAGAACATTGAACACTATAGGCTAATTGCAAAATTAAGCATTTAATTACGACCAAGTTGTTTGAACCATTATTAGGTACTTTCCCCGATAATCGACTCTGTTTTATCTTATTGGCGGCAGGACTTTTGCAGTGAACGATGAATTTCCACTAATTTATTGAAAGTGATTTGTCTGCATGATGCTTTCTCTGAATACGAACAAGTTCATATAATCTATACTGACTCTTCCAAAGTCAGTCAAGATCTATTAATTAATAAAGTCAAATATATCTTCGCTTATCTTACTGGTCAAAGCGAGAAAGTATTCTTTAACTTGAAATGTTTTTCGGGATATTTCCATCATTTAGCTCCAGTCGTGTTATTATATATTAATACTTGTTTATTAACGATCTTTCGATTTGCGTTCGTAACGTAAGAGTTCTGATTATTTGGTAAATTTCATTTTAAAAGTGGAGGTCTCGCAGTCAGATCTAAACGAGATAGCCTTCGTGTGTTCTACAATCAACATACTGTTAAATTTACAAAAATGTCCCCGTGGTGTGCTGCCTATTAATTATTATATTGGTGATCGCATACTTTCGGCTTTGAAAAATCCAGGGGTTGTCTTCAACTTCAAATTAGACTTTAACAAAAAGAAATCACCGCAATAATTTGTACTTCGTTAATGCCAATTAACCCATTTTCTTAAGAATTCTTATTGCCTTTTTTTTCCTAAAAATGTGTTCGTTTTTTATATTTGTGTTTAATTCCACCAGAAATTGATTCAGAAGTCATTGCAGCAATCTTAGGCTGGTTATTTCGACTCGTTTATTCCACGTTGATCACTGCCGCAAAAGACCCTTTAGCAAGATAAAAAATGTTATTTGTAAGATTGAAATGTCACGTGGGAAACCAAAATTAGTAATACATTTTTGATGCCCACTATATTCCTACCATTCCTAACAAAAATAGATAATACGTGTCTCTCATCACTATGACAGTCATTCACATTATATGAAACTTGGCAGCTCTAGTCGAACATTGACTACTGTTTTGCGAAAAAAATCAAAGCCGTTTTTGGAGTTTGATGGCAGTGAAATATTTATTTTTTAAGTTTTGTAATAAGAAAAAGTAATTTTGAAAAATAACTTGACAACAAATATATTTTTGATTAAGTTTAAAGGCTTCATTTTATTTGCCTTGAAGGAATAAAATTGAAAAATATAGTTAAGAAATATTTACCGCTGACCGAATAAAAGGTAAGGGTTGCTGAAAAATTCCGAGAACAAAAGTCGTCTCTCTTTAGGAAGTAAAATTATTATGAAAGTGTAATAAGGCTATGGGAAAGTTGTGCAATTAAAAGGATATTTATCTGACGTTGTATATAAAAGTGTAGATGTTACGAAAACTATAAGTGAAGAGTTTACTTGAATAAAAAACAAAGAAATTGAAAAGAGGCTTCGAAAGCATAGCTGCGCTGCTACTCTGCTTGAAGCAACTACTAATGCGTGCAGCCAGGCTATCGATGTTCGCGAGTTCTGTCAATTGCAGTCCCTTTTTGTCTGCTTTAATATTTTGTTTTTTCTTCGCGTTCCTCCATTAACATTCGTTCTTTCATTCGATTGCCACATGCAGTTCAAAGAGATAATTTTTTTTTCTATAAAACATAGTATTGCAAAAAAGATCATGTTAAACATATATACATGAATTTTTAACGACTCTGCGTTGATGAGTATTGTTGTTGTCTGCTTTATTTCTTGTGTAAATTTTTTTTGCCTTTTTTTATACCCAAAATGGCCGCTAAAATGAAGTAACTGTGTTAAAGTGTCTATCGTGATGCTTGTCGTACTTTGTATGAAACCTAGAATATTTATGGCTATCATAAATTAATAATGTAAGACCCTAAGGGTTTCTTCCAACTTATGTGAAAGTAGACAAGAAATCGCTTGTAGAACCTTTTAAATCTGTCTTCGTCCTTCTAACAACGCAGGTTATAACAATTTTTTTCAAGGACTTTATGTTATACAGCAACTTTATCAACTTTTCTGTAGCCTAAAAATAGACAATGAAAACTCTTATTTATGCGACATAGTTTCGCTTTTTGTTTATTTATAGTCTTTAGCATAGTAGTTACATTTTTAAAGTACCGTAATGTCTTCAACTTCAACTGCTAGTGGTGGAACTAATACCAGCGGCTCCACTAGTAATGTAGCTAGCGGCTCAAGTGCTTCCGCTACGACAGGTACAGCAACCAATATGACTACCGCAAACAATGCAAATGCCGGACCTGTTGGACGGGGTCGCAACGGTGCTACTGGCAATAATTCGGGATCCGCCGGTTCTTCGACAAATTCGTCTACTTCTTCAGGGACAACGACAGCTGAAGAGACCCGCAAAGATCCCAAACCAAATCAGAAAATTTCAAAAGCTTTGGGCACTTCAGCTAAACGTATACAAAAAGAATTGGCCGAAATCACATTGGATCCACCTCCTAATTGTAGTGCTGGTCCGAAAGGAGATAACCTATATGAATGGGTTTCCACTATACTAGGACCGCCCGGTTCTGTTTATGAGGGTGGTGTTTTCTTTCTAGATATACATTTTTCACCCGAATATCCCTTTAAGCCACCCAAAGTTACTTTTCGCACTCGTATCTATCATTGTAATATCAATAGTCAAGGTGTTATTTGTTTGGATATTCTTAAAGATAATTGGTCACCGGCATTGACCATATCAAAGGTTTTGCTGTCGATATGCTCCCTGCTAACTGATTGCAATCCTGGTGAGTTAGTTTATAAGTAATCTAAGAATTGTACGTGAAATGCAAAGTTATATAATTTTAGCCGATCCTTTGGTTGGCAGTATCGCTACTCAGTACTTGCAAAATCGTGAGGAACATGATAGGATCGCTAGACTTTGGACAAAAAGGTAAGTTATTTTAAATTATAATTAATATTATATTTACAATTGCTTAAGGATTAAAAGCGCTGATGGCTTGCTTGTAGATAAGATAGGCCTAAGTGTATTGTCTTTCCCTTTTCAGCACTTGAGGTAATAGCGTAAACGCGAAAATGTTTTAATAGCGCTTTTGTTTCTTTTATAAACATATTGTTAGATAACAATTCCCTCTAAATGCTTTCAACTTAACCTTAAACCATCTATGCTCACCTTACGGGTTTAGAAATGGGATCAGGAAATTAAAAGTGGCATTTTCATCGTATAAATATGCAAATCTATTTTCCTTTATGAATTTAAAAAGATGAGAGTGGCAAGGCAACTTTTAATATTTAACGTCTTTATTTGAACTGAACGATTGCGTTTAGGATTGTTAAGAAAGGTTTACTGATCGTTATTTGATTATTGATAGACATTATGACCTCACTTTAACGCAGAGATTCCCAGACGATCGGCCGGAGACATAAAAAGTGCCAGCTGGGATATAAAGTTTGCATAGAATATATTCGCCGTTGGTTAAAATTACTGAAAATCTTACTTTTAGGCACAACAAATTTGACTTTATGTGCTTTATAATTTATTGTCAAACACACAAGTCATTTACTGCAGTTATATGAACTGATTTTCAATTGTTTGAATATGGAAGTTGTTATAATCTATGGCTATTATTTTTATTAATCATTTACAGTCACACAAAAGCCTGAATAAGAGATTCACTGCAGTTACATAAAAATTGAAATTTTCCTTTAAAATCTTTTCATCATTTTTTTCTATATAGCGAAGCCAAGTTACTCAAAATATATCTTTTCCTTTATATGTTTTCATTAACCATTGACTTCCAAAACAAAATCGAACAATTCAGCTATATTTAACTTTTTCAAAAAAATTTCCAAAGCACTCACAATCATCCCCCTCAGCTCCGCAAAATTTTTTCTCCTTTTCTTTTCAAAAACTAAAAACTTCCGACACTCAAAAAAAAAAGAAACCCTACTTTTTCTAGTTTTTTTTTTTCAGTTCAAAAATTTTACATAGTACAACGTAAATAGTCCAATAGTCCAACCGTACATGTAACGAATTTTTAGGTTGGCCGTCATTCAATTCTTTGCTCTTTATATAATTGAAAATAAAAAAATACATAGGCGGTCCTGATAACAATTCGTGCAACGTCATTGATCTTCTAAGCTATTGCGTTTATGTTTCTTCACTAATTGGTAGGCATGAAAAATTTGTAAAAAAATTTGCATCGTCTTCCGTTAACATTACAAATCCGGTCACTTCCTCCGCTGTTATCCGAGTGTTAAAAAAACCACCCATTGTCTGTTAAAAGAAGAAGAAAAAAAGTAAAGAAGTAAAAAAAGCACAGTGTAAATTAAATTTTTGTTCAGTCATGTTAATATGTTTACCGTTTGTGTTGCCTTTATTTGTCTGTACAAAGTAGATATAAAACGATTAAAGAAACGCATATTTCATATAAAGGTTTCGTTAACTCGATTGTGCATTGTCGTTAGACCATATTGTTTTTGGCATTAGATATGGCTACGTACGTACAGTCGGCAAACAATACAGTTGCAGCGTAATTTTTATGGCTTCACAAAAATCTCTTCAACTTGGTTGTGTTCTTCAACGGAACTAGGAAAACCATTTATAGTCTAATTCCATTCGTTTTCAATACCTCCGATAAAAATATATATTATTTAAAATTTATTAGTGACGAGTTCAGATTGTTCATGCATAGCTTACTTAGCAATTGCATCGATGTGTACTTTTTCTTCATCCTAAACGAAGTGATTGTATACGTGTACGTAAATGTGCTATGGGTTAAAGTTCCCAGTCGGGTTCTTAATTATTTATCTTGCTTTTAAAGGCAATTTAATCTATTATTTAATTTTCATAACTGAGTATTAAAAAATCATTTCACAAATTTCTCGAGCGCTTGGCTTAGGAGGCCTACAGTATTCAATGATAAACGGCGCAATCCAAGCGGGACAATTTGGAAGAATCCAAGTAATATTTTGAACACTTGCGATTATGTTTTTAAACAGTGTACCTTCACAGTAAAATTCGGACAGATGGACGGACTGAATATTTTAAAATATAGTGAAATTCCAGCGCCGCTTGTGTTTTGAATGCAGGGAAGAAGTAAATTCTAACGTGAACTGCCTTTTCTCCATTTTATATGCTTTTCCTAACATTTCTCACATTGGATTCGCGCCATTAGATAATGAACTTGGGAGTCGTGGATTTTCTTTGCAACTCCTAGAAAAGCTCTTTACAAAGAAAATATTTCGCCATTTGACAACACTTCATTCTGTTAACGTCTCATATATTGAATCGAGTTCTTCCTTCGAATGTCATCTTGTCTTCGGCAAATCGTTTGCTTATAAACCTTTCGAAAACCGTTGATCAATACAAGATTTAATTTTGATGTTTTCCGGGGAATTATTTTTAACCTTTTTGTTAATAGTCAGCAACAAAAAAGGTCTTGGCATTATTACGCGGGCAGGTTTACTATGGCATGACAAGTCTGTGTTTGCTTTCGCCATTTAAAGGAATTTCGTAGTTTCCATGCAGACTTATTTCAAGTACACGATTTTCGCAATAAAATGTTCGATTAAATGCGTTATTTTATTGATGAAACGGCGAACGCATTTTTTAGGCTCATAAAAAACATTTGCCATGTTTCGAGCAGTTTACGCGACTGATGACTACCGAAAACTGCTATTAAATTGATTTTAAAACTTTTGTAATTTGAAATCTATTTAATTTTTGATCGCGGACATGCACGCGTAGATGTCAGAATCGAAATACGTTTTTTTTTTGCATTGTAAATTTTAATTCTATAGATCTACCTTCAGGCCATCGAAGTTGTGTCATAATTATGTAAGCGAATAAATAAACAAACAAATGAATGAAATAAAGTCAAAAAGATAGAGTTTTTTTTAATTAAATTTTACATTAATTATTCATTACTTCGTTTTCTGCAGGTATGCAACATGATTTCCCAAAATGACAAAGTTCATGTCATATAATAACCAATGTTGTAGCGTGTATAAGAAAACCTCATCAACTATCTTAAAAATATTAAGGAGAACAACTGCAACAATAGAAACCATAGGACGAGAATGTAATTGAAAATAAAACGAATTATTATAACAAATCTACTGAATATTATTGCGTAATAACTATACATTTATATTAAAATGTAATAATTAATTATAATTTAAAAATTTAATTTAAGCTATAAAACAAAAGCGTCAAAAATACGGATTCAACTAAACTTATCCTAACAATAACATAAATGTGTTTATTTATGTAAAAAAATAAGAAAACAAAAAAACAATTTAAAACGAAAGTGCAGACAAAACATTAAGCAAAACCACAAAAACATGCGAAAAATATACTCTCCTATCTTTACGATGACGTCATTATTACGTGAAGCAAATAAACAAAAAAAAAAAAAGAAAAAGAAGAAAAACGATAACACAAGGATATTAAATAGATTTTAGGATTTCCGTAACTAAGGCTTAAATAGGGTCTGTTTTCTCTTTTCATTATTTTACAATTGATGTTTAATATTTTCCAATATTTTTGGAAAGTCATTAACTGACGACTACATATATGAAAGCTCTTTTTACCAAAACACACATTTCAGTTTCCTAACTTTAGACTGCATTGATTTGACTTTTTCCCATTAATATATATTTTGTATAACTCATTAAATTACAATAAATAAAGTAAATAAAAAAAGGAAGTGTGCTTCGTAAGCATCATTGACATACCTTCTAATCTCAACTACTATCATCTCTACAATAATGGTCAACTGATAATTTGTAATTTTTTCTTAAGTAATTAAGATGAAAATTTATCTAAAATTAAGTGACACACTCATATTTTTAATTTTTTTAATTTTTTTTTTTTTTTATTTTTTTTATTTACTTTAAGAGTTTTATTTTTTTTTTATTTTGTATTTCACATTAGTTTAAATTTAAACAAATTTTTTGTATAACGCAATAATGATTTTAAATGCAGGAAAAAGTCTAAAATTCTTTACAATTTAAACGCTGATAAGAAATGATTTCATAATAATAAAAACAATATAAATAAAAAGTGTAAAAAAAAGTTACTAAAGATTAATAACGAAATTGAAGAAATTTGGTTCGCTAGTGAAGCAGTCTGTAATAAGATATTTTTGCTTAAATCGACTATTAATCTGTGATAGGTATACCGAACAGTAAAGCCCTTAATGATTGCTAAAAGGTTTTGAAGAATTCCTAGAGCAGATATGGTAATCATAGATAAATACTTGCGCGCTCAAGCAATTAAGGAGACAAAAAGGGACGATTCTCGTAGGCAAAGAACGTAATGTTCTTATATGTGCCGTGGTCAAGTAAGGGCTATTTATTAAATATCTAAAAGTTGATAGGCTTTCATGTTGAAACAAACACTTGATTATTCAAGAGAAATAATAAAATCGTTTCGATATTAATATGCAATTTCATTGGTTTAATTTACGATTCTAGGACAGAAGGACTTGACATGGACCCATCCTTTAGTATACCAAAAATGTTCCTGGATTGATTGAGGTGCGCAAGGACGCGCGCTATTGAAAATAGTTCGGATCGGGGCGTTTTATCGATCGTCATGTAACGCTTTTAAACAAAAATCGCTTAGTAATAGTATTTCGGCATTCCACAATGGTGCGAAAACTTTGAATCCGACGGAGCAATTTTTTAAATCGCTTGCCATACAGCCGTTCCTACGGAAGCTAAATCTTTATATAGCAATATAATTTTCAATACTTCTTGATGAAAATTCGTTCATATTAATAATTAGCATTATCGAATTCGGACCATGTGGGTTTTTTTTTTGAATTTCAATCTATATAAGAGTTCTCAAAAAGGCCTGACGTTTAAAATCTTATGATGGAAATTTGTCGTTAGTAAATCAATCATAGAGAAATTGGATCACACAGATTTACTTTTCAAATCGCACTATATAAGCGCTTATATGGAAGCAAACCCCCCATGACGACAAAGCCTAAAGTGTGGTTTGTCACGACCTGAGCAACTGGAAAATTAACAAATCTTTGACAAATACATTAAGTTCGCTACATTTAGGTTACCTTGACGTTTGAGTATCTTCCAATGTAAAGGCTTTCATGAAAGTTGTGCACTTACCTAAAAGTAACGTGTAATTTTCGGTGTACTATTAATTAAGCAAAGTGATGTAGGCTATCTAATATCTAATAGTCGACTTTCCCCGACTATGCACTTATCTATTATATTATTTATCTTTTTGACTGTTATTTTTATATGGTCGCCTTTTGTCGCCGTCTGCCCAAGAAGTCGTCATTCGTAAGCTAGATTTCGTGTCTGCGGTGATTCGTAGTAGATCCAAGTCTCATCGACTGTGCATCGACTCGCAGTGCAATAAATCGTCTCACTCACCATCGAAAGAGCTCCATTAACTTTTCCTTCTTTCGCCCATCAGATACCAACTTGCCATCAGCTTTGAACACGTCTCGATCCGGTGCAGGCGTTTTGTTTCTAAGCTGCCGCCAAAAAGCAAGTCAGGTAAATGCATTTCATTGCAAAACTCATCGCTTATCTCAAATTTTTCCGCTGGCGCTGCACGTGCACCTATATTTGGTCGGTGAAAATCGTTCACCACTGGTAGACGATAAGTTAGAATACACTGATAGTAATGACTTAAGGGATTTTTACTTTTCTTTAATTTCTCTTTTTGCTGGTTTTCAACTTTGGTAAGCGTGAGATAAGAAGCCACGGCTTCTTTCAAATTTGGCCTGTGACCAAAACAACGTGCAGTGAATTTCCTCTTTCCAGCTCAATTTTCGTGATAATAGCTGATCCAAAATTCAATAGACAAACGAGAAATTAACTTAAAATTTTGAATACTTTACCAAGCTTCTGGTTTTCCGTTATCTCTAAGCATTAGCAATGAAATGACAAATCTGTTGTGGTAAACACAGGCATCTTTCATTTTACGGATGTAAAAGGAAAAAAACAAAATGTGGTTTGCCTGCGACTTATATAACCGTAAAAAAGTTTTAATAACAAATAAAGATTTTGCAGCATTCTTTCGTCTTTTCTTTCTTTCATCGCAACAGAAAATATATAGGGAAAAATGTAAGCCATTCAGAGATCTTCGATCCATATTAAGAAATGGTAGGTGGGAAAGTAACCAAAGGAATCATTTTGTTTTAAACACAAGTTACATGATATTTTTTATTTAATTCTTTATCAAATACATGCAAACAATACATAGATTAAAAAATTTCACATAAATATTTCGCTGAGTTGTAAACATCTATGTAATTAATCGTTCAAACAATTACAGAAAATATCCATTTAGAACAACGTCCCCTTAATCGAGAAAGCAACAAAAACTGTAAACATGTAATAGAATGCTTCAAAAAGATCCCCCTCCTTAATAATAATAATAGTTTTTCAATATATCTGGACATAATTTTAAGACTTTCTTCTTTTTTTTTTTTTTTTACTTTACTTTACATCTAGAAGCGTTTATAAAAAATTTAGTTTTTTTTGTTTTTTGTTTTACATGATTTGAAATAATTACAAGTACATGCCATTCACCAAGAAATCAGCTTCGTGCGCGTAAGGGGTCTTGCCGCCCAGACGACGAGCTCTCCGGCCCACAGTTCTTAGCCGACAACCAATCAAAATGGCCAGAGCCGCCGTTATTAGGACGCCCAAAGTTAATGAGAGGACGGCGCCGCCCGGTCTATCGGATAGGCCATCATGGTCACGAAACTCCATAGCTAAATTTTCATGGATCACTTTATATTGCTCATGGACGGGAGCGTAGGCCGCTGTATTGTGATGCACGGCCATTGCTGCTGTATCTGATTGAGTTTGAAACTTTTGTACAGCGTACTCTATACTTTTCGCCGATTTACTTTTGGTTTTCCTATGTTTGCGAGGCTTCTGAGAAATTCCAATTAGTTTAGAAAAATCGCTCAAGAAGTGTTAATATATATCGTATCTTACTTTTTTAGGAGGTTCTGTCGATTTATCTTCCTCGTCGTCATATTCGTAGGAATTTCCCACGAGATTTTCGTGCCCCACTTTAGCAGCTTTGTCCACTGAATTTAACTCATTGATTCCAGGTATCGAAGGAGAATTGCTTTGCTTAGGTAGACCATTTAAAGAAGATGCTTTTGTCTGATGCTCTTTCTGTCCGTCCTCTGCGATCGCAAATTTTTGTGATTGTTGTATGTAATTCGTATTTTCAAGAACAACTGGCAGTTGTTGCAGTTGCCCAGGAAGACTCAATTCTGATTGTTGATTTTGCTGCTGTCGATTAATAAGTCCCTGCTGATGCCAATTACTATTAGCGGGTGGTATTATGTGATCCTGATTGACTGGCTGATAAATCGGCGCTTGAGGGGCGTAAAGTCCACTCTGTTCCAATGTTGAGCTATGAATGCCATTTTTGTCGCTTTTGTTGTTAACATAAGCCGTAAAGGTGTCATCATTTGTGTTGGATGGTGCATTATAAACGACATGTGCATTAACGTTAGGTTTATCTGCAATGGAAATTGTTCCTATACACAGAAAATGAAAAGGATTTGTAGAAAAAATTAATAAGGAATTCGTTTTTTTTTTTGCATAACAAGGGACTTTCTCGTACTGGCATAGAAAAGTAAAATTTTTCTCGTCAACGAAAAATACAGTTTTTACCTCTCAAGCACATATTGCGTCTTTTGCTGGATAATTTCATTTTGTGGGTCTATTCTTTGTTATGAGAGAAACTGCAAATTCTACTTCTGTCTGTCTCTGTCTCAACTATAGGGTGGGGTATTATTACTAGGTGCAAAGGAAAGATTTAAATACTTCGTTCGCGTTCGATTATATCGATCTCTTGGGAAATGTTAAAGCAGTAGCGTAGTGATTCATAGCTTCTATCGATTCCAAGTAGAAAATTGATTGAGTTTGTTTCGTTTTTCTTGAGAACATGCCCTATTTATTTTTTAGGTCGAATTTTATTAAGTTTACCATCGGCCTGTAAATGTAACGACGTTTGTAAATGAACGCCATTTTCTTTTATCATGTTCGTTCGAGTTAAGTCTACATGGCTCAATTTTGGGCAAAATTCGTGACGGCTCTTAAATTACGTAATGTTGAGAATATACGCTTGTACTTGGGGTCTTGATTATGGGCAGCATTTGTTGATTGCATTTCACTTTCAAAAGTTTGGCAATTTTTCCATGTATTTTTGAAAAAAAATTCTCAAAAGATGAGCTTTCATTCGGACGGCATAATACCTAGCGAAGATAGGTAGGAGAAATGACGAGTAATTGATGCCTTTACGATCTCTGGCATTATACAAAAACCAAAAAATCTTTTATAAGTAATAGATTATAACTGTCGATCCGGACGACCTTTGCATCGAACTCTTACCAATGTATATGTGAATTTGTAAGTGTGAGATATGTGCCAGAAGTTGGAAATATAGTAGTTATCCATATATGAGTCCAAGTAACTTTTTAAACAATTTTGTACTGCTAATGTGTCTATCTATAGCTCTTGTCTAAACATAGTTTATGAGCTAAACATAAGTTTGCTTATAGCTTGAAAGGCGGAAGGATGCATGTGCGGACACTATTTATCCAGTTATTTACATATATAGCTTGTGGATTCCCCGACACTTGCTTCCAAGGGTTATTCGAAAAATAATCGAATAATAATTAATAAACACCTAAACATAAATATGTAATTAATTTAAATTATATTCAATTGAAGGCATTTAAGAAAATTTATTGCAAAGTGAAAGAAAATATATGTACGTTTTTCAACACAATCATTGCCTGCAACGAAACCAATTAATCAAACTGAAGGAAGACGAACAACAGCGAACATGCATGAAGACATAAACGCAAAAATTTGAAATTGATTGCATGAGTACAAAAAAAGTCAGAAAACGAAGTGAGAATGACAAAAACACATCCCAGGCAGCCCCAACAATAGCTATTAACCAGCCAGTAGTGCATTCTCGCATCCATGCATGCATATTTCATATTCATATCCCCTTTTCTCTTTCTTTTAATTTCACAAGGAAGCAACATATATGCACATACACACACACACACACATATATATATATATATATATATATATATATATATAAACAAAAAGGCAACAAACAGTAATTTTTTAATTGCAACTAAGTTCCCATTGCACATACTCCCCGAATGGAAGATAATTCGTAACAACATGTTCCGGTGTTGTGTGAATTTTTGAAAAAATTTAATTTATGAAAACTTGAAAATGCTTCACTTATATGAAATGTTTATACAAACGCAACGTCAACTAAAGCACTGTCAGTTGCCCTTGCGTGACATATATATAAATTTTATAAATTCATTTCATCTCACTTCTCCGACACTATTGCAATTAGTGAAGCTAGTGGGGAAATTAATGTGAAGCATTTAACTTTGCAGACATTTTACATTTTCGATTATGTTTGCTGGAAAGTTTATTTACCTCGCTTACGATTTTTTTGTAAATAGTTTTTAATTCAAAAGTGTGCCTTGTTTTTAAACTTTAATAACTAATTAAAAAAAAAAAAAAAAAAATTACTTTTTATTGCATGCGAGTAAATTGATTTATTCCAAGTCTCTTCCTGCTCTCGTCAAATTAAAATCTTTCCTAAGTGGCGCACACAGTTAGATAGATTAGTTCAGCAAGAACTTACCATCATTTTCACCATTACTGTCTTCGATTTGTTGTTGCTGGGAAGTTAAGAGAACTTTGCGATTTTCCCAAGCATTGGCATCTTCGCGATTATTCACCGAATGTTTTATGTCTAATGTATTATGAGATTGTTGTTGTTGTTGCTGCTGCATGTTTTGTAGCTGTTGTTGAGGAGTTTCTTGTTGCATTGCAACAGATTGATACTGGGTAGCAAGAGGTAAGGATTTTGCGTTCACAGCGACATTTTTTTGTTCTAATTTAGTGTTAGAAGCCGCCCCAGCAACTCCGGCATTGTTACCAGCATTAGAACACTGCAATAGTACATAAATTTATTAATAATTAAGAGAGTCATTAACGATCTTTGAATTAAATCTTAGGTAATCACCACCTAAAGTGAATACAAAAACTGTGAAACGTATTTTGATAAGTAAAAATTACTATGAAATGTTTATATAAATAAAAGCTCGTATCGAAAGATGCTTTATATTTTAAATTTCAGTTTTTTGAATATTAAATGTCATCGAGCTTAAGGAATGAGTGCAAATTTGGTCTGCTTCTTTATTGACTTAGTTTACGCTTTAAGTATTTAAGATGAAGATAGGACGAGAGGATGAGAAGGTGTAAGTCGCTTTGTTTTCCGAAAACAGTCGCATAGCAGGCATCGGAGGTTGAAAATAAACCAAAAATTTGCTTAATATTGGAAGTTCACATTTTAAAAGCGTTCTTCTTGGAGCCTTGTTATAAGTGAAATTGTTGGGGGAGTAGCGTGGGATTTTTTCGACAAACTAAATTTTACGGTTTTATGGCTGATTTCTGGATGAATTTTTTTCAGATGTCACGGTAACGGATTCCATTTGTAGCACCGGGTATATTTAGTTTGTTGTGTGCGCCTAAGGGAGAGCCATATTTCATTATACCGATGACGTCTATTAGATACCTTACACTTTGATCAATAAAGCCATTGACACAATTTGTTAATAATACGTTATATTTATGTAAATGCAAAATTTCCATGAAAGCCCTCATATTGGAGGATACCAAAAACGTCAAGTAACGTGGTCTAAATTTAATAAACTTAGTTTACTCGTCAAAGATCTTATTATATTCCAGGCGCGCTGTCATAACAGCCCACAAACTCCATTTCGTCGCCACAAAAGAAAACAGACGTGTGTGATCCAAATTCTCGAAGGCTCAGTTTTCATTACGAAATATTAAAAATCAGATCTTTTTGGCATATAAAGGTTTTCTGTTCATTAGAACCCTTACGAGGGTTGGGATAGTTCTACGTCGTCCAAATTTGGCAAGATTAATTTTTATGTCAAATTATTATTATGAATTTATTTTGATCAAGAAGTATTGAAATTTAGGCTTTTTTCTTATATAAAGATTTACCAAGGGGTTCAAAAAATTGCTCCATCCGATCCAAAGTTTACGCACCAACTTTGCTATTATTAATCACACTATTATTTTGCACTATTATTCTTATTTTGATAAGCCGTTATATGTGGAGCGGTTCGAGCTTATGCCGACGCACATCAGTGCACCAAATTTCATCATCAAATCTCAAAAATTGTGGCCTGTACATTGAACACAAAAATTCATGGATAGATACCAGAGCGAGACAAGTGGACAGACTAACTTAAATCGATATAATGCGAAGTGGGTCTCTCTCAAGCCCTTCTGGGTGTCCCATACTACCGACAGGTCGGCAAAAATCTATTAGAGCGTGTAGCACAAGTGGCGAAGGGTATAATTTTTGAGAACAAAATATTTGGATTGATATCTTTTACAGCTGTTTTTTTCATGAGGTACCCTTCGTTCTCTCGATAGCCATCAATTAAAAATTCGCGTACGTACAAATACATATAAATATTTCCATATTAATTGTAGTAAGTAATGCATCTTTGCCCAATGAGCTAAAGTTAAAGGGCAGACATGGGTAGATGGACTCAGAATACTGCTCTGATTAAAATGAAATGTACTTTTTAGCATCTTTAACACCTTAGTTTGTTCATATCCTTTGGTGGTGGTGGTGAATATAAAATATTACAAATTCATTCAAATTTCACCTCAATTCCCTCGTCACTACCATCCTCACACTGAGGTATACCATCACAAGCATTATATACTGCTATGCATTCTCCGGAGTGGCAAGCAAATTGGAAACGACCACAGGTTTGTGTGACATTAAGTACTGTACATATATATGTAAGAATATACAAAGACATTTGACGGATTATAAAAGAGATTGAATTAAAACTAAAGCGCATTTCACTTACGTTTAGGCTGTATATTGCCAGAGCTGGAATCGATTGTTTGGGCATTATTTACTACCACTTCTGGAATCCTTTGTGTATCGGGCTTTATTACATTGCTTGCACTTTTGGTAGGTGGAGTGAATTCAAAGGTTTTCTTTTGCGTCTCCTGTTTCAACTTTAAGTTCGTTAATTCCCATTCTTGTTGCGATATTTTCGAGATAACGCTCTGTGTTGGCGGCACAGATGGACGTGGTGTGACTATCTCACTGACATGTTTCACTACAGGTGTCAGTACAGCACTCGTATAATTGGCGTGGCGTGTAAATTTACAATGAAAATTCTCCGGTGATCCACATTCGAATAGATAGCAGTAGCCGTTGTTCTTATTCTCAAATATGTAAACGTCGCATGATTCCGTCTCACAACACAAACGCTGACATTCTTCTATTGTATCCAATTCCAAACCTTGCAGATATTTACCACCTATTGCCTGCGATTCACCGGTACGTATGATAGTATTTTGATGGATGTCAAATTGTCCTGAAAGTAGTGGAGAATATTTTGTTACCCTAAATATTTATAAGCAGAAGTAATTTAATTATTCATCAAAATACTTGTGGCATTAAAATTCTTAGATTTATCAATGGATGGTTACAGTGTCACAAGTGTATCTTAAGCTAAAAAATCCCATTGTTGTCTCATAAGGTTTTCAGTTCGGGGCGCAGAATGGGGAGCAGGAGGAAAAGTGTTTTCTAAAGGACTCCATAAATACTTGATTGGTTCAGGGAAGACTTTTCTTTATTTTCTTCAACTATTCTCAAGTGAAATTCTTAGGTTATCTCTGGGCAGAAACTAATTCCTACGAGAAGTTTACATTCTATCAACAGACACCGAACATTTAGTTATAATGAATTCGAAAGATACTCAAATGATGTTCACTTTACCTGCAGCAAAAAAAAAATTGATTTCCAGATTATGGTCCAGACGTTAAGATTTCTTTGAAAGCCTTTTTCCTAATCGTAATTTTTTGGTTAGGTTAAGCTTTACGAAAATTTACATTACTTTCCTCAGCTTGAGTTGAATGTTAAATGCTAGACGCTTTACTATATGTAAAAATCGTAAGAGTTTTCAAAAAATTCCTAAACAATAGAACCTAGAGTCCATGATTGGCTAATTGAAATCATGCAGTATTGTGTTAAAAGGTTTGATTTAAGCTGCTTTGAAAATGTGACAAAAAGCGCTTAAGTGACAAGGTCGGAGTGGATGAAACTTGTGACTTGCTTTCAAGCAGAGATCATAGTTACCAACAAAATAAGGATAAGGTGGGTGATGGTCTTTCATCCAGATCCTTTAAAGAATCTACTGATATTTCTGAACTCTTTCACGAAAGTTTTTCAAATCACTAGAATCGGCATATGATTTGATCTCTTTCGGATCTTGACACATTCTAATATCGTATACGATGTTTCCATATTATGGTTGTTTTAACAAATATTTCATTGGGTTTTTAGTTGGTAGCGTTCATAATAATGGGACTGGGATCACGCTTTCGCCTTGAACCGGCCGGGTTTATTCAAACCTAGTGGTTTCTTTTTTAATGCTGGCCTTACTTTTACTGACATCTGTGTCAGTCTTCAGTTTAAGCTTCCATTTGAGAAACGCTATATTTTTCGATTCGGTTTTATTTCCTTAAAAGATGTCTTGGAAAGGGATATTAGTTAACTTTTGATATGTTTGAGGTAAGATGAATACGGCACTTATGGAACGATATGAATTGAATTTCGGTGTGAAGTTCTCTTGTTATAAAAACCAAGAGTTGTCCTTCCATAATTGTGGCGAACAGATTCACAAGAACGACGCATTACACTCGGCTACAATTTTAACCTTGAACTTTTTTTTTATTTTTTGATCACATGACGAAATTCTTTACATTCGGCTATCTACGTATACTTTGTATGGTTTTTCGAAATCTTCAATTAAGGTAAGTAAGGGATAAAAGTCAATTTCTTTATAAAAATTTTAACAAAATGAATTTTGAGCTCGCCTTCACTTCTCACTCACCTAAACATAATTCCAAATCCATTCGTTTTGCGAGACGATGTGTGTCTATCCTGCTGCCATTGTTATTTACGTTTTCTCTATTCTGCTTACTAACGTGTTGATTCGATTTTTCAGAGGCAGCATTAAAACCGCCGACACTTTTGGCTAAAATTAGGAACACAATTGTTATTGTTGACGCAACTTTTGAACATCCTTTCATGTTTTCCAGTTTAGTGTGTTCGTTAAATTTTTTCCAAAAATATTTAATGATTATTTCTTTGGCTTTTCAAAATAAAATTTTTTTTTACCTAAAATGGAAAATCGATGAAATTTTATTTTAATAAACATTTTCTTGAGAAATTGAATATTTATTTAACCTTTACTTGTGGTTAGGTAAACAACAAAAACATTAAAATTTTCTATTATCGATTTTTTTTTTTTGCTAATAGTCTTTAGAGTAAGGGAATATTTCTTGCTTTTTGCAAATGGTTTTGTAAGTAGAACCAATGAGCGAGTAAACAATAATGTTGCACTTTCTTAAGCAAAATATTTAAAAACTTTTTTTTTATTATTCTCTCGCTTGTTGCATGTATTATATTAAACTTTATTTTATTTCATTTACTTCGTACGTAGACATATATTGCACACTTACTTACTGCTGACACACTGTGAGCAAACTTAACAAACTAATGTAAAATATTGAAAGGAGCAGTTAGTTGGTGTTACATGTGTAATCTGTACTCTGTACTTTTTATTTACAGAATGTTAAAACAAACCCGCCGTTTTCTCAAGGTTTTGCTTTCAAGAACAGAATTTTACGGCTTGTGCTGCTATGTTCATTGCACACATATTTCTTCCCATACACATATGTAGTTTGTTTTTAAATTAATTATCCTTAGCTGTTAAATTTCAAATTTGGTTTGTTTTGAAACATTTTCGCGATATCTGAATGTAGACAAGACAAACGTATTCATGTTAGAGATGAAAGCTTAAAGCTTTGGGGGTCGTCTTTAAGGCGAAGAGTCGCCTTATTTTCGCTGTGCTTGGGGTATGTTTAATCTGACACTTTGTATATTTAAAAATTTTCTAAAAATTAAATGAAAATTTTTTTAATTGAGTTAATGCATGAATGGCGAGTCAATAGCTAGTCCTTGAGAACAAGAGGTTTGAACAAATGCTAAGGACGAAAGTTTCAAGTAAATTTATCGATTTTTCTCTAAAATAAAGAACCAAAACAATGACGTTGGTACTGAAGCAATTCGTAGATTCCCAGCAAATCAAATAACGATAAATATACAGAAGTAAATCAAGCCTGAAATGCGTTACGCCATAGTAAATGATCAGACTTGACACCGAATATGGCGTAGAATCGTCTACATTTAGGCAATAGTCTACAAAGTGCGAAGCTCGATACGTGAGCCTAATCGTATCGTCCCTGCTTTATAGTACAGCTGCCTATTAAATAGTAAAAGAGAAATAAGGCGCTTATCTCTCCTTTGAGGTTCACCTTATATAACCGTCTTCACAACTCCAAACACAAAAACTGCAAAATATTCTGTTAATCATGTAGATGTTAGTCGTCCGATCAGAATTATTTCCTGCTATGTTTGCTGTAAGTGGCCATCTAATATCTGGCTTAAGTTGCACATTATTGTTTAGTGCAGTTTGTCTTGTGAACTATTCAAGCCCGCTTTTCGACTAAGATTTGTAATAGTTTAATGCATATCGTCCTGTTTGTTTTTGATGTCCCGCCGTCCATAATTATCAGGCGTTATTGAACACTATTTATTAGGAGAAATGAAGCATAAAAATTCAGCATAACATTTTAATGATTAATCCGGTATGTAGTCACCATCTACTTTAATACCTTTCCAAGCTTTCTGAGACCACGATTGATGGTTGAATGGCCCACATTAAAGCGGTCGGCTACGATTTGTCAAGATTTCGTCCCCTTCCACGGCTCCCAAAAGTGCTTGATCGCCGAAATCCGTTCTATTCCATTTTCATTCTTTCTCAAAATCGTACCACATAATACAACGATACGCACATTTTTATAATCTAAACGTGAAAGGATATTTTCATCCATAAGTTTATTAAATATAGTAAATTTTTTATTAAAATATAGCGCGTCAAAGAAACTGATAACTGTGCACCAACCCAATAGTAACCGTCTCGATTTTGCTTATTGTGCATAGATCGCGTCCGTTTTGTAAATTCATTTATTCCGTTCAATCAAAAAAAAAGTTTTCAATTTTTTTTTATCTGGTCCTTTACGCAAATTTACTTTGATGATATTGGAGGACTATGAACTATGGAGATGAGTGGGGACAATAACAGTAAACGAGCATCGCTAAACTACACTGATGAAAAAAATTTATGCTTTATGGGATTTATTATAATAAGTTTTACAATTGAAAGAAAAGAAAAGAGTCCATCATCTAATCCTTATTTATCTTAGACTTCAGATAGATTTTGAGGTTCAATATTGCCAGTCCTAATTAATATTTGTATATTCTTCAGACTAAGGCAAAACAGCTACTTTCCAGTCTAGCCATACTAGTGATTACATGCTGAATCCGGGCTACAGATGTAGCGTCCAAACTTGAAAAAAAAAAATTTGGACTGACTTAAGGTAAACAAATGAACCTTGCAGCTGATAGCTTTTGACATACTGAAGTTACAGATATTTTAGTAGAGTATGTTCGACATTGGATGAAATTTTTATACCCATCACCGAAGAAAGAGGGTACACTAATTTTGTCGTAATATTAGCAGCACGCGAAAGGAAACTCCAGCGATATTATAAAGTATATATATCCTCAATAACCATGAAATTGTGAATCGACTAAGCCATATCTGTGCGGTTTTGTGTCTGTGGTGTGTGCTGCCGACAAATTTCAAATTTGTTAAAAGCATTCAAAATTGCTGCACCCAGGTTCGTATTGAAAATGGGGCAGATAGGTCACAGCGCACGCCCGCAGCGAAGAGTAAACTGAACGCAGCTTCGCTTCTCTAAGCAAAAATTTGTGAGTTTTTGTTCATTACTGATAAATTATGAAAGGTAGAAAGCTGAATTTTTCACATATGCAAAAATGGGAAACAGTCAGCCATGCCCACACAAAGTGTTTAAAACTATTTTGTACATTCCTCAAATGAAGATACATTATTTAGCTAAAAATGCCTTAATTCTAAAACAAATATAGCGGACACAACGGGGTGATGGATCAACTTTTTCTTAATAATATCAGTGATATGGGTATCATAACAAAGGACTTGGAGAGCAGAACGTGAAAACCTAAGTGTGTTAATTCTAAGTTAATTGTAGTGGACACCACGACTTGTTGGATTAATTTTTCTTAATAATACCTTTTAGTTATGACAGTGGGCCACAGCCCATATCACTTCACTTATAGCTTTTATTCACATAACTACTTTTCATAATTATATATGGGAATATATTGGTCTTACATGGGGGGTAATTGAAGGCGTGGTCTGATCCGATGCATTTGCAGTAGAGTTTGTCCTTGGCCCAACACATATCGATGTGCAAAGTTTCACCAAAATATCTGAAAAATTGTGGCACGAATACAATGAAGATGGACGGACAAGTTTAGCTTGAATCGGAAAGTAATTCCCAATCGATCGCTATAATAAAAGGTGGACCTATCTTAAGTTCTTTCGGGGGTTACATCCATCCACATAAACTTAATATACGCTCGCACCACAAATAGTGCAGAGTACAACACACTTACTAAGTTACAGCAAATAAAATCCCTTGTCATTGCTGAGCTGTGGGAACTATACTATTTGACAGGTCTGTTGCATGTGTGCAATGACAAACAGGATGGGAGTGCCAGCGACTATATATTTGTACTGCTGGTTATTTCAGATAAATGTCAGGCTGCGAAGTTTTTAAATGACTTTCGAAGAAAAGCATCTACACGGGAAAATTCCGTTACTATTTAAACCAATTACCATAAGTTGTATATTAGCAGACACTTATCTAATGGTTTAAAGATGGAAATCTCTTAATTATACAATACTTTCGCTAGATTATACTTTTTAATCTCAAGTGTTCGTAACACTTCCCCTCCGGCTTATTTCCGCAATTACACCCCTAGTTCTAAGTGTAAAATGTGAATCGGATAAAAAGTTTTGTGTTTGTTGTTGTTGTTTTTATATCAGTTTTATGTTATTTCGCTTAATTTAACATTAGTTGGAGAGAAGTGAAAACGTACGCGAAATCTTTTAACCATTCTAGGTGGCTAGATGGCTATGTTATTAAAATAATCTTAATTTTATGCGCATGTCCTTCTAATTTCCTTTACATGACTTTCGGCTTTTTTTTTACCAACTTGTATGGTCTTTATATCGAAATTTATGAAAACACATGTTAATGAAAATTCTCGTGACTTATAGAAGTATATAAGATTGTATGTGTATGTGCATATAAGTATGTTTGTGCAAATATATATATGTTTAGTACATTTGTATATAACAATAGTTAAGAGCATGTCAGTAAATGTAACCCTTGGTTAAACAGCAAAACTCAAATAAAAGCATACTCGAAAGTGTAGAATTTGCAAAGCAGAGGGTAAATAATGCTGTTGTGAAAGGAAAAAAATCCATTAAGGGGCTTTGCACAGAATAGGAGAGAAAAGCGTGAAGGGAAATTGTTGGTTAAAACAAAAAAAAATATTTCTTAAATGAGAAAAGTAAAGCTGAGAAATAAATAAGTAAATAAATAAAAAAATAAATTTATATAAACATAAATAAATGAAATGAAATATACATATGTACGTGTTAAATATAATTAAACATATACATATACATGTGTACATACACATGTTTAATTATCTATATATAAATAATATTAATGTATATATATATCATATATTATCTCAGCAGCCAAGATCACAGACAGACATTAACGCAATAAAAACAATAAAAACATTTACGACATTAGATATGTAAATTGAAAGACACATTACAATAGAAAAAGGACGGAGGGTGAGCGAAGGAAAAAGACTATACCTATGTATACCGTAAATTCTATGCAAGAACCAAATACTCTTCCACACTTGCATAAATAATATATAACGTTTTTGAATGTGTGGGTGAGTATATATATGCTATGCTTCATGCTGATTTATAGGGGTTGTTTGCCTATGTAATGAACAAAGCATTTGGAGCCTACATCCAGTAAGCATGGATCCCTTATAATATATATATATATATATATATATATATAATATGTATATATATGTATATATTTTATTTCATACATATGTACATATATATATTCACATGCCGAATGGCTTAAAGCATAAACATTTGTAAAGGGGATGCTAACGAGGGACTTGTACTTGACATGAAACGGTTTCTAGGGTTTTATTGCTCAATTTACAAGTGTATGCGGTGTCTGTTTTGTCTTTTTTATACGTTTTTGAGTCTAAACAAATAGATGTGTTTTGAATACATTTCGTTTTTATGCTGTTGGCAGCAATCTTCGTATTTCTTTAAGGATTTTTTTGTTGGTGTATTCGTGTGCATAAATTCAGAAAACAACGTAAAGGTTTCATTGATTTTTTTTTTTTTTAACGTTAACATGTCTGATGGGGGGTTGATGTATGAAATGTGTGTACGTACATATATATATATAATGATAGTAATAAATGGGAAAAAATTAAAAAAGAAAAACAGCGTAGCATAGTAGAATATGAAAAGTTTGCAAAATGGTTTTGTTTTTCAAGCCACAAAAGAATATGTATATATATATATATATATATATATCTATACGTATATAGATATGCATACGCAAAAGTTATAATGACTTAGCAACAGTGTATGCACTGTACATTCAAATTATCAGAGAGTAAATGATTTAAATCAACACCTCAATGTGGCAAAATAGGATATGAAAAGGAATAAAACGAAATCTGGAAACACATACATGTATAAATAAACAAATGAAAGTTTATTTAAGTGAAAAGTGAAGCAGCAGGAGGAATCAAATGAATAACATTATGCGATTATATATAGGTTTTATTATCGTTGTCCTTCTCAACTACTTCAAGCTGACATATATGTCTATATATAGCATAGATGTACATACTGTCATCTGTTTTAGTTGTTTATTTACGCAAACTGATATAATATTTACTTTTGCACTTTTTATGCTTTCATTACTTTTTATGATAAGTTTTCGTCGTCGTTATCGTTACTACATCCACGCAATACTTTCTATAAGGTACAATTATGCGATAGTATATATTAGCTAATGCTGTACATGGAACCTTAACCCTTAAAAATTTCCATTTCATACAAGTGCACAAGCATGCATAAATAAAGTTACGGTTTGTAATACAATCGCAATATCTCTCGTCGAGTTGTTTGGTCGTTTATTTGCGCCTTTATTGCAATATTATTATTCTTCATCTTTACATATATATCTATATGTATATGTATGTATGTAAGTATGGATGTATGTACGTGTTCGCATCTATAGAGTAAACAATACATAGTCTTCTTGTCTATACCTAGTCATACAAAATGTATATAGGATTATATATACATATGTGTTCTTATATACACATGTTTGTTGTGGTTTTCTATTTTCATATAAAAATTTTCTTAGTATTTCTTCTATCATTTAATTGTTCTTTTTATGTGCACGTTAGTATACACATATATATGTTTTGATTTTGAGTTTCTTTTTTTGTTTGTTTATTTGTTTTGTATGTTTTACTATGCGCTTTCCTTCATCCTAATCCGAAGGCGTTTACCCATTTCATTGTCCATGAAAATGGTTATTGACATTAAACTCATTTTTTGTTCTTCAAACAAAAAAAAAAAAAAAAAAAAACGAAAACAGTTGTAGGTGGCTGTGAAGGAAAGTTTAAGTATGTCTGGCGCAGATATTTTAAGAAAAATCTTAGCTAAATATCTCGAATTTTTTGTCGTCTTTAAGCATCATTTACACATAAAATCTTATGTTTTCCAATCTGCATACCTACCTCTTGTAAGATAATCTATTGTCACCTTTTTGTTTAATTTTTTCTTACTGACATCTGCAGGAAATGGAAGATAAAATAAACCATCTCGAGCTGAAAAGAACCTCAAAAACTATAGTAAAGTCGTTCGAATGACTTTATAAAATTTAGTTACTTCCTTTTTCCTCTTATTCTTCTATATATCTGTACTTTAACGTTACGTTTAAGGTAATGTGATAAAGGAATGATTAAAATTAAATTATAGGGTAGCAGTAGAAAATGGTATGTTAAGTTTGTCAAACGATTGTCACTACTTACTCTAGAAGTATGTAAGAGTAAGGTGCATATATGCTCGGTGTAGAAAACATCCGATTGAATCGAACCAATACATGCATCAACATTTTTTTTGTTCTTGCCAAAGCTAACCCAGGCTTTGATTCGATGATATGTCTGCATATTGTTTAGGTGTGTTTCAGGCATAAGTTTTGCTCCTTTAAACAGCTCCACCTTTGGTGTGTAGGAGTGGAGGCTTCAGAAATAAGAAAACCAAATGTGGATCCGTAAGCGTTTAAAAACCTTTACCTGGTCATGGACAAGCTTGATATTTCTTCGGAATCAGCCGAATAGCGAGAGATGTGTTGTGTTGAAATGTACCGAATTAATCATTTAAGAGATGTGTTCACCTGCTTGGCCAATGTTTTAAGATTCGACTAGAGACAGCATTTTTAAACTTTCCTTATACGCTGCATGCTATTCACATACCTACATGTTCGCGGTATGATATTATGTACGAAACGCCGCAGGTCTTCAACAGCGTTTTCTGCACACGCCACTTGAAGAATACTCAAGAGTATGATTAAAAAGAAAAAAGCAGCATTAAGAACACAGGGTGACATATTGCGCACTCAAATATCGCCCAGAGCCTCTGCGGAGTGTCATTAACTTGCAAAAATACTTTGTGACGATGTATTTTGCTCGTACCTTCAAGATGATAAATTCCGCGTAATAATTGCATATCTGCATGGAATATGACCAAATTGTATTGACTATAAAAAACTATCGCTTTGATTTGCTATATCATACAGTACCGAGTCGAAACACGAATAATTTATAAAAAGAAGACAGCATTTCACAAATTTTACTTTTCTGTAAATATTTTGAGCAGAGAACAGAGGATATGCTAGACTTATCAACGTACAGACATACGCAGCGACGGTCCCGTTAGATAAACTAATATTTGATTAATCCAAAAAAGGGAATCAATTTATTTATAACTGAGTCTTTGGCTATCCATTGATTCACAGTTCCAGCTACGCAATTGTGTCTAAAAAGACGAATATTGGTTAAAACCGATAACTTTAACTTTATGCCGCTAATATCTGCTAAAATCTGTAAACTCCGAACAACACACAACAAGCATATACAGACACACTTAGTCATGTTTCTTATAAAGTGTAGCTAAAACCCTTCACCATGTTGCAGCCAGGAAAACTTTACTGATACTGATGTGTGATGCTCTGCTAAATGCAAATACATTCGCATAGGGTGTCGTCTTTCGAATGATTGATTTTAATGAAGAAAGATCGAGGCTGCTTAAGAAGCTTTATTCATGTTTATAAGTACGAAGCTTGTATTTTTCGTATATGCCAAGAGGCTTCTGTCACGCACTTTAAGCTCATGATTATTGCAACCTCCTGTTTTAATTGTACATTGTTCCCACTTTCAGTAAGTTACGATCGCCTGCACTTTTACAGATTTTAAGGGACCGCTGCGCGTTTAATTCTCATTCATAGCTCACATCTGACATCGAACGCCAGTAAGATAAATTAACAAGCAGTTTACTCAGTTTTCTAGTTTTTCCATATATCACCCAAAATGGGCAAATGGTTAAGAAGACAAGCTCACCAATTCTCAAACAACCATAGCCTGTCTTACAATCTTCGGCTTTCTGAAATGCCGAAATGGGTATACTAGGACTGACTGGAAATATCTAGAATTTTCTCCAGAATCCCAAATTTCCGAATCTTGTTATTCTACACCAAAATTAATCACTGTATCATTAACTAACTATCCATTGGAAGGTGGAAATTTTCCGCCCTTAATATTTGAGAAGAGGCAATTTTTTTTGGAAAAGTTGAAAAATATATATTCTTGATTTTTTGATATTTGCAAGTACGTGAAGAATGAATTGAACGCGGAACTGACAATGCACTATGCTGCGTTTGTCACTTGACAAAATTGACAGACAATTAGAAATAATGGCATTCAAGTGTTGGCGATCAATCGTTACTTGTAATAAAAAGCTAGACGCTGCATAGTAGCGTTTCGTTCGTTTTTTTATATCCATTACCGAACAATGAAGGGTATATTCATTTTGTCGGAACGTTTGCAACACCGAGAAGGAAGCCCCAGAAAGTACATGTATTTCTGATTAGCATTATATGCTGAATCGATTTAAGCATGTCCGCTTGTCCGTCTACTTTAATATTCTCCTCTCGCCGCAAAAATGAAGCTACCGTCTTCAAAGTTGACAGAAACATTGGAATTTCTTGCACGTAGATTAGTATTGAAAATGGGGTGAGCTAAGAACACCTCTGTTTTTCGAAAGGATTTCAAAAGATTGCTCATTGCTCATCAATTACAGCAGATAAATCTACAGAAATTTGAACGTATGGGTGATTCTCTACCATTTTTACAGAAATGGAAAAATTGGACTACCATGGACCACGTCCATCGAATATTATAGTATTTCAATATTTAATTTTTTGTTTTCAATACCTTTATAACGGGCACAAGCGCAGTTCAAAAACGCCATAGAAAGTATATAAAATCTGTCTGTCCGCCTGTCCAACTGAATAGTATTTATGTTACACATTGTTCCGCCCGCATTAATAAGGATATTTCCGACAAATTTACAAACGAGTTTGAAAATGTCCCAAACAACCCAAGGAACACCGCTGGCTTTCCATGTCTTTTGTTCGCTGCTCATAAACTACAAGAGATACGCGATATACATTTCCACAAAATTATTCTACAAGTATGGAAAAGATCAGCCGCGCCTGCCATTACGGAGGATGAAAATTTATACTTTTACTTTTGTCGGTCCTTCGTATGACAACGGCGATGCGTGTAAAAGATTCGGTCGCAACCGAATATCCTTTTCTGACTTGTTAAGCTTGTCCTCCAGGCAGTGTTGGCTTGATTTCTTTTTTTTTTTTTTATTATTGCTTGTATGTCATATTTGGGAACACGATAAACTTCGATTGCAGCTGTAGTTAGTCAACGCTAAATAATAAAGTGAAGTTTTTAATAACCAAATGCAAGTGTAAACTTAACTTAAGTTTTTTTTACTGCAATTTTTGTGATTTTTGCAATAGCAATAAAGACAAGCAGTTATATTTAAAACTGATGCAATATTATTCTGGTTTTAAATTCCCACTTCTTGCTCAACTAACTTATGATCTTTTCAACGTTAACATAAGCGTCTACTCTTTTTTTCCATACTTTGATTGTTGCCTAAAACTGGGAGGCAATTTTTTGTAATTTCTATTAGTTTAAAAAAGATAGCGAAGGTAGATAAATGAAAAAAAAAAAGAGTCAGAACCTTTTCCTTCTGGAACGAATTTTTGATTTAATTCGTTAGCTAAACAAGTTAAGTCGCTACCTTACATCACTTTGTCTCATACAATTCTGCATTTATTTTCGTGATGAATTACCAAAAGTTGTACTTTTTTCCCATACTTCCCGCGGGAGATCTTAAACGGCAGGAGATCCAAAATGTGAACTGACTGGGCATAAATTCAGCAGAATTCATATTATTTTCAGAGATCTTATTATTTCTCTTTAATGTTATACTAAGAATTACTTACTTTTCATGAAAATCCTTAGGTTAGGTCCGAAAAATAGACTCTACGCGGTCCACAATTCGCTACAGGGAATGTTCATGTCAAATTGCTATTATGAACAAATTTTTATCGTGTAATATGGCAATTACGTCTTTTCCTATATAAAGACTTACTTTTCGTAGGAAAATTGATTCAAGAGACGATTCTGAATCGATCGGGGATTGCATACGTCCTCTCAAACTTAATAAGTGATACAAAAATGTATATGCTTAGCATAGACGTCTTAATCTTACAAGCATTCTATCAACAGTTTTCTAAAAATCGTTGAATAAAAAATTCTTCACTCAAATCATAATACGGGCGCATACAAGCCATAATGTATTGTTGTTATGCTAAAAAAGCCACCAAAAACTATACGTACTGTTCAGGGACATTAACTTAAAAGTGAAAAAGTACTTTTGCATCTGATTAGAGAGACAGAGTTTGATCATTTAGAAGAAGTAGAGTTTTTCTGAAGAACAAAAAAAGCAAAATGCTTTAAAGAAAGTGAATGAGAAATTTATGTATTTATCTTACGTTAATTATAAATGATTCGTTATATCAAGATAATTATTCATTCAAATATTCAGATCAAATATCAGATCGCCCTCGTACGTGATTGTCACATTATTGGTAGGCTTATATTGGGACTTTAACCTATCAGTTCTCTTTTCCTTGTAGGTACGTGTGCGAAAGCACCACTTGAGATTTCACAAATTTACTTACTTAAATGCATGATTGAATATAGACAGCCGGACTTAGGTCAACTTACTTGCGGGGGGATGTGTCGAATCCTCTAGCTCGATATGTTACAAAAGGAAGGACAGAACTATTTAACCATTATTTTAGAGCGGGGCGCGCAAATGTTTAGGTAGTCAACTTCCAATTGTTTACAATTTTTTTTTTTTTTTTATAGTATTCAGGTTTACATAAAGCAGAAATTGAACTATTTGCTGGTAAATATTATTAAAATTGCGCATTGGCAAAACTTGCTCTTATTTACAAAAAAAAAAAAAAAAAAAAAAAAAACAAAACAAAGAAATGAACTTTATCTGTTTTATATAAAAATTTGTATCTGTATACTATTGTGTGCCAAATATAAGGGCAGTAAGTTTTCATGCTCACCTGACAAAATTTCCATACCATTTAATTAGCTAACTATAACTAAGTATATAGCAACTTTTGTACTTTTTGAATAAAGTTCTTGTTGAACTTTCGCTTTTCTATTTTAATATAACATTGCTTATGGGTGGTCGTATGTGTAAAACCATTTTTCATAACCAGTAAGTATGCATTACAGATCATCATGAGTCATATTTTGCTGTGCCTTCAGCTACTTGCATCTGATCTTATTGGAACAAATTGCATGACTTTGGAACAGGATGAGAAAATAAATTTGGAAATAAAAAAAATTATTCGTCACAATTAATTAAATTCTTCCAATTGATATTCCAACACTTCCTGTAAGATGCCTAATATTAAATCGGCGATTGGCTAACACAGTGTACTTGATGTTAATGACGTTTTCGTTCCGTTCTGACTTATTTACCGTCTTTCTGTAAACCAAGGTCGTTGGTTCATCTCCATAACATTTTCTTAACATTTTCAAGGCAACTTATATCCACCCCATTTACGGAACCGGTATTTCTACGTAAAAATTGAAACTAATAGATCCAATATATATAAAATAGAAACTGGAATGTCACAGGGAAGTGTTTTAAGTCCAATATACAATTTTGACTTTAGATTTTCCAATCGGTGACAATATTTGAACTGTGGCCTATGCAGATGATATAGGAATTCTTATCCCTTGAATGATTCCTATAAACTACATGCTTATCTCCACAAGATTTCGTTTTGGCTAAAGACATGGATTATAAAAATAAATGCTGAAAAACGCTAAAATTGGGCTGAGAAGACCCCATTGGTTAATTCGTTCAGAATCTTAAATTAAGCAAAAAAATAAATGCATTTTTTATGAGAGTATCCTCCAACCTACCTGGACCTACGGCATACAATTACGGCTAGCTTTAGTTTTAACAAACGCCGTTTTATTAAAAACTCATTAAAAGCCTATCTTCAAAATGAAGAAAAAAAATTCTCCTTACTTTTTGAACACAGGGTAATACGTACACATATGAGTAAAATCAATAAAAACGATTTATTAAATGTAGTTACGGTTGAAGTTTCTAAAACGATGTTAATCACAGCACACACATGTACATTTTTGTGAACTCGATATTAAACTGTGGCATAGCGTCTCCGGACTTAATTGCATATTTTTATTTGTTCAATAACATTCAGCAAAATGCACTCAGATAAGGGCTCGAAAATGTCTACGCTATTGTATACAATTTCTGTTTTGATCCCTCTCGATTGTTTGACGTATTGCTGTGGACTTTATCGCAAAGACAAAAACCCAAAAAGTCATACAATCTTGGCGGCCAAATTCCATTATTTCGCTGATTGAAATGTTCTCAGAACAACTTTATGCTTTCATTGCACCGTATGAATGGAATCGTATTCCTTTAATGTGCATATCATTAGTTATAGACCATAAATTATTTGAAATCGTTCCACCAATGCATTTTGGAATATCGCACAAAATCTATTTGAAAGTGTAAAAGAAAACCAAACAAAACGTGTTATGTGGTTTCATGATCACAAACTGAAAATTATTTTTAACTTTTTTTTTTTTTATGGTCAAGAGCAATGAAGTCATTCCTAAGTATAGTCACTCGATAATTTTTTTTTTTTTTTAATGCAAGCGTGATAAGCACATGTATGTAAATATCTGGAAAACAACGTTTGTCTCTGTAGATAAATAACAAATGCATTGAAACACGCGTACGTCCACGTAATGGATAAAATTGTCTAATAAGATTAGGTGTCGCAACTTTGTACTTACCAATCAAGAGTTATATTAACTTACTTAGATGCTAGTTATAACGGAGTCTAATGAGAAATGAGAATTTTCTGAAAGCAAATTATTATTGTTTTTTTTCTTTAGTTTTTGTATCATTTATTCATATGTTCGGAAATGACTGCACTAGACGGATAATGGCTAAGGGATCGGTCTTAAACAATTAAAATTTATTAAATTTCTCGTTAAGCAGATGAATTGAATCCATTAGGTTGAATGACTTTCGACTATGCACTGAAATTTTTAAGATCGACAACTAACGAGTTACGCCAAAGCGAAACCTTGAACTATCTAACTGGAGAAAGTTTGTTCCAACACCAAACGAAAGTAACAACATCCACCATTCATCCAGATTGGAAACGCATCCTGCATCCGGAGCTGATGTTCCATAGTAAGAAGAAAGGAAGATGCTACTGTGTCCAAAAAGTAAGACCAATTTTATTTTTCCTCTTTTTGGAAATGGCTTCACGCAAACGACACATAACACTCAAATAATGTTAACTGTTGCCAGTTCCACTCGACGAAAGGTATTCATAGTGCACAACACCATAATAATCCAAGAAAACTATTAACATCAACTTGATCTTTGAGCGATTTTGTCACAGATTTTTCGGCTTTGGTTCACCTTTGGTACGATGTTCCCTTGATTGATCGGTTGTTTTCGGGCCGTGTGCATAGATCCAAGTGTCATCTCCTGTAATAATGCATTTCATGGCCGCTTGATAGTCAGAAATCATCTTCTCACACACACTGCAAAGCTCGGAAAAAAGACTTTTCGGGTCGTACAAAACCGAACACAGCTGAAACACTAACGACATTTATGATATGAAATGTGACACAAATGTCTGTCGTAGTGTTACCAATTTAGAACATATCCTATACTGACTATTGAATATTGACCTCAGTTTTTTGGGCGCAATGTTAAATAAATCAATAATAAAAAATGCCTTACATCCATCTCATTCTGAAAAGGCTAGACACCATTCATTTGGAACGATCCTCTGTAAAAAAAGTTATGGATTTTGGTCAGAAGATTTTATTGTTTTCACCGCATAACTCAACGTTAAACGAGCGTTTGTTGTAGTCCTTTGCCCCATATTTCTTTCCAGGATTTCCAGGAAGAAAGGTAATGTTATTCATACAATGTTTTGTAGTCAAGAAGGCTTATTTTCAATTTTCATCTTCGAAGACCCAATTCATCATATGGTTTGGTGGTCCTGTAGATAGCATAACGCATACGCGCATAGAGTTTGGCTAAATTTGTTTTCACCGATCTCCCCTAATAGTGATAATAAATTCAAGAAAGTTTTGCATCAGGTCTCTATATGTATTTGCGTCCTTCCTGTCTACCACTTACTGGTAATATTTACTTCTCGTTTATGGAAAAAAGCTCTATTATAATATTGCACTCAGCACTGCTGAGTATTGGATTGCGGTTCCTTTTGCTAAAGTTGCTTGACTCTTTCAAGAAAGGCGCTAAGCATTTAAGAGCTAACTATGTCCAAATTCAACTTTCTAGCACTGCATAGCATAGTAGGCTTGTGAGAACAAAAAAAAAATGACAGAACTTTTCTTCACATCTAACACATGAACGGGCAGCGTGTAGGTGTATTGCTGTTAATGTCTTTTCGGAATCCATTTATTTATTTACAAATTTATTTATTTCTAGTTTCACTTCGTTTTTCTCAAACCTCTGACTAATCTTAATGAAATTTAATATCTACAATTAACAAAACCACAAATTAAGTAGACACGACAAATACGTACACATGCGTTGCGTGTCTCTTGTCTCTTTAAGACTACTTTTAAAGACAAAAGCATATTAAGTTTTATAATACGTACACAGTATATAAAGATTATTGTATATGAAGGGGTAAATACGTATAAGGTGTTTATCTCAATTAGTCACTAGCAAGAAAAGCCCGCCTAGCAGGCGACTTGGACATATTTTATATTTCCAAATATTTGCTAATGCAGGGGGTATTCGTTTAAGCTTAAGCTTAATATCTATAATTTAGCCGTCAACTGTATTACGCGTGGAAGTGTTGATGGTTATAATTATGTAATATATTTGGTAATCGCAATGTTGAAGAAAATGCCATTGACCGCTTAACGTATTTTCTTTTCTTTTCTTCTTTTAGAGTAGAATTATTTTGGGTATGAATTGATGAATATTTACTCAAATGGGGTGGAAAGTTTTCCAACTAAAGGAAAGTGAAGAATAAACTTTTGTTTTTTGGTAAATGGCGGAATTTTCGTTCTTCTGTTTTTTGACAACACAATAGTGGCTTCGAAGCTTTTGTAATCTGAAAAAAAAATTGATATATTATCTCCATAATGAAGAGCTCAAAATTACCGTGCTTTTAGTTTAGACTCTTAAGTTATGTTATACATTTTCGTCAACTCTAAATATCATCTTTTCTTTCTTTTTTTTTTTCTTTTTGGTTCTTTAATATGACCAACCAGTCAGCGGATGTCTCATATTCGTGGTAAAGGTCAGAGAAAAATGACGAAAGAGGAAGAGATATGAAGATGGCCACAGCCTAGGGAGTGTGCGGCATATCGGTAAGTGTAATGCCTTCACCCAACAAACACTTGCTATAGCTTCGACCAAAATAGCATCTGCCGCACTTGAGATTAGAACCCGCGAATAGCTACTTGGTAGTTTAGGTTGTTACCTACTCAGCTAATCATGCGGGTAGATCGGACCACTTGCCGCTAAATATGGTTTTTAAAGCATATAATGACCAATGAGATATCGCGGTGGAATCCAAATTTATAGATGAAAATAAGAAGAAACTGTTTTAGGTTACTTAGGTTTCTAACCCATTATCTGTCGGCAGTTCGGACTCATTTTTTAACTTTGACTTCTTAATCGATTACGGATTATATACGTGGTCGTAACAGTAGTTCGATCCAATCCATTTGTAATTGGGTTTGTCCTTGGGCTAAAACCAATCAGCGTATCAAACTTTGTCAAAAATTGCGACCTACAGGTTAAACACTAAAATACCTGGACAGGTGGACCGATATGTTTAAATCGATTCAGAAGTTGCTCGGCTTAATAAAAGCTGAATTTATCCTAATCCCTTCTGAATGTTACGTATGCTCTGTATCGCACGTGGTGTAGTTTAGTAAAACTGATTATAGATCTTTAAGTAAATTCATCAACAATTCTTAAAACTCTACATATTTCTACATCTACATATTTCATTAGCATTTTTTTGAAGCACGAAAATGGAAAGGTGTTAAACTGACGTGTACAAGCACTTCTAGTATTAAACTAATCTTATGGCAAAAAGAATTTAAAATAAAGTTTTCGAAATCTCTTTTTGATTGAAGTTTGTTGGAAGTTTTTCAAAGCCCATGGTTTTCAAATATTTGACACACAACGATATCAATCCTATTGAAGTTATTGAAATAATGAAATACGTATGCAAGAAAGTTTTTACAGTTTTGCAAGGTAATAATCATCACGTGAAGTATAAGTTTAATTCATTTGTATACAAACCAACTATATATGTCTATATATATATATGTTTCCCAATTTCCAACGAGTGTTTGCTGTTCTTTAAGCAATGCTTTGTTCCCTGTTTACAGAAGTTTTGCTGTTCATCAGCAGAAACGAAGGCTTTACATTTGATTTGACCTTAGAAGCTTTTCCTTTATGAAAGTGAAAAGACAAGATATGTCGGTTTTTTTTTTCGATAAATGTTGAAATAAAGGTCACTTTCCAACATTCAAAAAGCGTGCTTATCATCTGAGCTAAACGTGACCGATTTCAAGAATAGATGTAAAAGAAAATACCATGAAATTCACAAACGCCTTTTGAAAAAATCATAACGATGTCTGCATAGGCATATATCAACAGTGAAAATTCTTTCGACCTTTCTAACTATTCGTCTAAGAGGGGAAGAGTTTTATCACCGTTGGATGAGGAGTATAGTTTTTATTTGGCCAAAACGTTCACACTACCCGGAAAGAAGCTTCAAAGACCCCACACTGTATATTACACGTGTACTTGATCAGCATCATAAGTTGAGTCGAACTAAGCATGTCCGCCTGTCTGTAATGTCTATTGTAAATATTCCCTTAGCCATAAAAATCAAGCTATCGGCTGCAAATTTGGCGAAGATATTGGAAGTTCTTGCATGCAGATTGGTATTAAAAGGGGGCCAAATCGGTTGGAAGACAGGCCTACTGTACAGCGTAAACTGAGAACGCCTCCGTTTTTCAAAAGCCATAAAAAATGGTTCTTTGCTCATTATTCGCTACAAACTACAGTAGGCAAACTTATAACAATTCGAGTGTGTATTCCGTAGTGAATGCTATAGTACCTGCATAAAAATAGAAAAAATCGCCCATGCTTACCCAAAATTATACAGTAATGGTCAAAACCATTGTAACGCGCAGAAGCAGAGTTCAAAAACCCGGTAAAGTGTACATGTTCTCGACCAGTGCCAAATTCAGAATCCATCCGTCTGTTTGTCTGTCTATTTCTTCATCTGCCCACATATGTAGTAACGGTGTTAAACATTCCACCGTTCACAAAAACCCAGATATCGCCTACAAAGTTGAAAATGACCAAATCCGGCAAAAAGGACACGCCTACGATGCAATAAGAACTGAGAAGTCCTTTTCTTCGCGCATTTTTTGCTCATTATTGAGAAACTACACAGGACATACTGTGAGAATTTCCATGGTTGCTGTACAAAAGTAGAGTATGAAAATTTAGTTTTTTCTTTTTGCTTAGCCTTTTATAGGGTCGTGGTGATGCGTACAAATGATTCGATCACAGCCTGAATACAATTTTCTTACTTGTTTGGAATTAAAGATGAAAGGCAACGAAATTTGCTTTAGAAAAGGAAAATTGTAAAGACGACGAATGCTCGTCTATTGATAGCACGTTTCAAAATCGCAAAAAATGTGTTGTTCTCCGCTTGCTTTTATCAAGTTTTCGATTATCTCTTTACCTGTTAGAAACAATTGACAATTTCTGATTAAAAAAAAAAAAAATTATAGAAAATTTGAAAGTTTTCTTTAAATAAATTTTACTGATTTGCTAACCGTTGTTGGTTTTGGCAACGAACGCTTTCACATTTTAAAGCAAATATGATATAATGTGGTGAACAAATATACGCATATATCAAGTGCTGTGAAGTATGAAGGGAGTTGAGAAAACAAACTACACAAATACATACTTATAATACATTTCCACCTGCATATATGTAAGTGCCTGCGTACATACTCGTACTTTGGTTAAGCGCACGTTAATGCAAACTAACATAAAATATGAAGTGGAGAATGTTGATGTTGTGTTTATATTATGTTACATAAGTATGCATCAATATATATATGTACATACATACATACATACATACATATATATATATACATAAATTATGCCTAGCATTTTCGCGTAAATGTGTTCTTTTTCTCTCTGCCTTATTTTATTTAATGCCCTTTTAAGTGTGTTAGTTTGAGATGCATGGGGCAGAACATCTACGTACAATGGTTGACTTTTCTCAGAAATTTATGCTTGAAAGTGTACGTGGTGCACGTGCGAATTATTTCAACACAGTAATTCGCAAAATAAATATATGTATGTATCTGTATAATATTTGAATACATTTATATACATATATATATATGTAGATGTGTGTGTGTGTGTGTATTCAAATGCAAAAATATACGCTTTCATGTATTAAATTAATTTCCATCGTTCTTCGTTTAAAAATAATATTTAGTTCATAGCATATATTATGCTAAACATTGTCCATAGGCGGATCTACTTGCTTTCCTTGTTCGGGCAATGAATGTATTTCTCGGATCAAATGGTCTTCATATCTTTTGAAGTAAGCCTGGACATCAACTTCTTGACATATTCAAAATCTTTATTACTCAAATTATTCTAAATAAACGATAGTTAAGAGGCGAAGCATCTACGGGAGAAATAATAACGACGATAAAAAATCCCTTTCAAGCCAGTTTTCCAGCAACATTTGGTCGAACTCGAAAATCATTCTAATGCCTATTTATTTTTTTTTTTTTGTTTGTACTGTGAAATTTTATCTGCAATTCGTGGTCGTGGCCATCGATTAATCCCGGTGTGTTAAAGATTATACTTGGGAGTAAGTTAATGAAGTTGTGTAGCAACAGGTTATTGATATATCCGGAGAACTTCAACTAGCATTTACATGACTAAGGCGAATAACGTGAACGGTAATGTTAATGACATTTTCTTAAAGTGAATCTTTACTTACGATTTAGTTCGATCAGCTTTTCGCACTGTGAAGTGTGGCGTTTACTCTTGATATCATACTCTTTCTGTAAGTATCCAATGGAACTTCACTAAGTGCTTCACGCAACTTCTCATCTTTGAGGTTTTTCGGGCGATCCGAGGTTTCGTTGACCTATTGGTTAAGGTGATCGCAGTTCTTTCCAACTTTTGGCAGTTTCGAAACAGCGGACTCAATCGGTTCTCCAATGCACTTTTAATTCTTCAAAATGGCTTGATTTGCAAGCATCAAAGGGCTGCATTGGATTAACAATGAGTTGAAATGGAAAATGAAATAAAAAATAAAATTATTATTATTATTATTAT
>KK499885.1:730370-759321 GCA_000688715.1 Glossina pallidipes
CAATTCGTGGTCGTGGCCATCGATTAATCCCGGTGTGTTAAAGATTATACTTGGGAGTAAGTTAATGAAGTTGTGTAGCAACAGGTTAATGAAATATCCGGAGAACTTCAACTAGCATTTACATGATTAAGGTGAATAACGTGATCGGTAATGTTAATGACATTGTCTTAAAGTGAATCTTTACTTACGATTTAGTTCGATCAGCTTTTCGCACTGTGAAGTGTGGCGTTTACTCTTGATATCATACTCTTTCTGCAAGTATCCAATGGAACTTCACTAAGTGTTCCAAGCAACTTCTCATCTTTAAAGATTTTCGGGCGACCCGAGGTTTCGTTGACCTATTGGTTAAGGTGATCGCAGTTCTTTCCAACTTTTGGCAGTTTCGAAACAGCGGACTCAATCGGTTCTCCAATGCACTTTTAATTGTTCAAAATGGCCTGATTTGCAAGCACCAAAGGACGGCATTGAATTAACAATAAGTTGAAACGGAAAATGAAATAAAAGATGAAATTAAAAAAAACTAATTCGATTGATTATGAAAATATTTTTGAATTAAATAAATGTACGTTTTTTGTTAACCCGATTTTATTACCTTAAAGCGCTGTAAGTTATATGCCACTTTTGAGGACGCTCCTTATGTAGGACAATATTTCGCATTATCATGTTTCAAATATTTATTACAATCGTGACCGTAAATGATTGTTTAATTTTTAGTTTCTTAAAGTGCAACTAATTAATTAGTTTTCTTTCAAGAGGTTTCTTGCGCCCTTACAGTTAACTCAGTCGTTAATAGCAAAAGAAACTCATAATTTTGTTTTAACGAAGATGATCTTTTAGAATTAAATTGTTTGCGAAAGCAATCTTTTAAAAAACGAAAAAAAAAATTTATTATTTGCTCAACTACCGTAAAAATCCAGCTCTCTGCTCCAGACAATTTAAAAAGAATGAAAAAACAACTGAAACGAAAAAATGCAGTTTACTTTAGATAGAAATGTACGTGTGACTGACTCCGTTTCCACTCGTATATACAATCATGTAAAGTCATAGCAGAGATGAATCAATTAAAGGTGTACAATTTTTGTTAACAAGTTATTGATTTTACTTGGGGTTGAATTCTCATAGCACACAAATTTAATTATGATAGCAAAAAAATAATTTCTGATAACATGTTTGGCTAGCATTACGCCTAGGAGCAAAAGAAGCTTTGATATTGAGTTTTATTAATTGCAAGCGCTTTAAGAGGACATATTACATTATCATTTGTATACAGTTAAATACATATATTTATGTATTCACTTTGCTTATTTGTATATGTGCCTGCTTATGTGTATATATTTGGATTTCATTAATTCATTTTAAAAATAATTTTTTTTTCTTTATTTCCTCTGTTTATTTCCATCAATTAGCTTAGACGTGAGTAAACAGTTTCTAAAATCTGTCAATATTTTCAAAGGAGAATTTTTAATATGCATATTAACGGTAATTCTCTATACAGGCATAGTATCTATGTTTCTCTCTAAATGTTACGAATTATGCTCTCGTATTAATGTTAATATTTAACATTTATGTTATATCAAATTTTATTGTTAGAATAATTCGCTACGTGCATTACACGCGTCTACACAACTATCACAGCTATCGCCGATAGTTGATTGTTCATCTTTCGCCTCTTTGGCGGTCTCAGCCATGAATAACGAATAAAAGCATCGCTATTTTGCAGACCATGGCCAGCCCTCTTGAAAATTAACAGATTGCAAAATCGTCTGTGATTCTAAATTACCTAAAGAAAAAAAATACACAAATTCTGCTAAACATTTTTGGGGTAAATTCACATAGAATTGTATTCTTCGTCTTCTTCTATTGGGCTTTTCGTTACCTGTTTTTGAAAGCAACAATTTCTTGCCAAGCAACAATTACACATTTCACGTTAGGCTTATCGCAGCGTCCGAATATTTCCCAAAGACCATTGGAATTGCTTAATGCTAGCAACAGATCCGTCCGTCTGTCTGTTTGAGTCTCGATTCCCGATTGCAAAACTTTATTTAAAAAGACAAAATTTGCTTTAATTTCATATCACATATGTTATGTATGTCCCACGCAAACTCTAGCGTGCTCAGACTTGTGTAGAATTTTGGATTCGCAACACATTATTTTGTTATTATTATAAATTCTTTCTTTATTATCCGTTGATGGTGATGTTTCGCTTTAAATTCGTTTGGCTGTCGACATTTTATTCAATAATTACTGTTTACATGTTACATATATTACGTTAGGTCGGCCATCGCTACATGGAATTTGCATTTATATTACATTTCTCTGCTCTCGACACGGTCCGAGTCACAATTTACCATATAAGTGTTGATCAGCACACTTTCAACAGTTTGCTCGCGTTTTTAACCATTGTTTTAATATTAAAAAATTTATTTACATTCATCCCAAAAAAATAATTAGATGCGCAAAGTATGATTGAAAGTGAAAATGTTCATTTAAACTGACCAGTACTTCAGATTTAAAATGTGGTGAAAGGTGAAATCAATTTTATCAAACTTTAGTTGACGTAGAACGTTTTCCATTTTCCATTCTGACTTGACGGTTAGAATTTTAGGTGCAATCGCACCCTTTCCCACTTGTGGTAAGAAGCCTTTTTTCTTTTTTATAACACTTTAAGGACCTTTGCCCATTAAAAGGCAATTTTTCAGATTTTTTGATGAAATTTTTGTACTCTGACATGCTTTGAACCAAGGAAATGGATTGGATTTGATTGTTCTTTCGATTCTACTCCACACAAAGTATAATGTAGAAAATTTGATTGGGAAGGAACAACTTTCTAACTCCCTTCTCTATAGAGGTTAAGGCTAAGAACACAACATCGAATTTTTATTATTTTCTGATGAAAATTACTTTGCAACAATAGTAATTTGGAATATAAAGCTACAATGGCAAGCTTGGTGCACGTAGCTTTATCTTTCCGACCACTGCCCGTATAAAATTTCTCATGAGAATTAACAAAATTTTAAACATTGTATGACGAGAAGACAGCGATATTGACTTAATTTTTGACTCAATATGATGTTATCTCACTAACCAGCTCAAGCAACTATTATACAGAAAATTTTACTAACCAGGTCAAGCAACTATTATACAGAAAATTCAACTAATCAGGTCAAGCAACTATTATATATAGCTTTTTATTGGTATTTAGTGCGTTTAGTGCATTGAAAGCATTTTGTAGCCTAGATTTGAAAACCTAGAATATTAGGTTCGTCAAACGTCAATCAAAATGTTAAAATGCACATCGGAAACATCCGAAAATGTACTTTCTTTATTAACATGCAACGAGGGATATATAAATTGATTCCATGGTAAGTTGAATTGAATCTTATACTGTCATGTAGAGCTTCGAGAGAGCATCAAGAGATTTACAAGGAGAAGAGGAAAATGCTTCTTCTTCTCTTCGAAAATGCTACGCCTGGTATATACGTTTTGAAATACATGCGATATATAATATGTATCGAGTGACGAAAGGCGCATTCTACCCGAACTAGTAGTAGACGTTAAAAAACCGAGCTTAACGTGTTTTTTAACTTTTATTTGTTATTTCGCTTCTTTTTTTTAACTTTATATTTGTCAACCACAAAATTGTGTGCAAATATTCACTTTTCTACAAAAGCTTTTGAGCCATTCAATAACAATAGTCGGGCCGGCATCTAAATCTTACGCTGATTAAGAATAGTTTATCTAGTGTCTGATGCTTCGCAGGCAAGTAGTAAAAAGATTTAAGCTTCTACTGTTATGTATTACCATTTGCCAGTATGTGAGATATTTAAGGAAAACCAAAAAAGCCAAATCAATCGTAAAACCGATTTTACTCTCTTACGAATAATAAATATTTTTAAATTATTTTTTTTCTTTAAGGAACATTCTTGTTCTGCGTTAACGTAATTCAAAAGCCAAATGTATACTTAACAAGAGTTAACAGAATATTAACAGTAGCTTTACATGAACATGTATCGCTGTATGTATGTACATGCATTGGTATTCAAAGACAAGGGCAGAAGAAACGTGAATAACAAAGTGTAACTAGGAAACTGAATGAAAGAGTCGAACGCAGTCTTTAGTCTTTTTTTGGTGCTTAACGTGAGCTGATGATAGACACGGTGCGCGCGCTTTAAAACGAACATCTAAGAAATACATATAGAAACAAGCTTTATAGTCTGAATAATAAAAGAAAAAAAAAAAAGAAAAAAAGAAAAAAAGCAAGTGTGTTTATTTCTCTATATATGTATCTTTCTTTTTCCTAATGATTTGTAAACCTCGCGAACATATATGCTTACGGGAAATTTTTACAGCCGCCACTGTTTAAGGAGTGCATGCATGTGTTAAAAGGAAAGGAAAAAAGAAAAAAAAATCAAAATAGAAAAAGAAAAATTATTTAAAAAAAAAAAAAAAAAACCAAACAAACAAACAGTTAAATGAAACGTGTTGGATTTTTAAAGATATATCACGTGAATGTGTTAATGTTTGCATGTCTATATATTCATCTCTATTAGCTGTATATGTATATGGAAAACGTATGAAGAATTAATTTAACGAGAAAAAGTTTTAATTAAAAGCAAGAGTCCCGTTGAAGTACACATTACACGCGTACGTAGAGCACAATCACACTCCACACTACGGAGCAACAACTTCATTTGGTAATCCAGCAATAACTGCAGGAAATTGCTAAAGAAAAGTTAATATCAAATTTTGTACGATTTTCTTCATAGTTTATATGTAATATGGTTAAGTATATATGTATCTGTCGATCAAAATGTAATGCCTTCAGTTTTGCTTAAACAATTCTTGAGAAAACAAATGAATTTATGGAGAAAAAAAAATATTACTTTTCTTTTTGATTATTTGGTTGACTTTTTTCGTTTTTTTTTTTTTTTTTTTTTTTTTGATAAGAACAATGTTAAGAACCGGTATAAGTATTTAGAGACGAGCATCGTGCAGTTGAGTGCACCGACAACTTGGCTGTAGGACTTCATATGTACAGACAATATCTTAAAGAGGAATGTACTATGAAGTACCAAAAAAAATTTGGTTGTTAAAAAAAATGTTTTTTTTGTGTTACTTTATTAAGGTTAACGCTTGCACCTGTCGTTAATAAGAACTTATTTATATTATGCTCTTTTTACAAGGAATACTTTATGCTAATAATCCCCTATTTTCTGTCTATATATGTATATGCAACCTGTTCTTTGGTTGCGACTTCCTCTCTCTATGTCTACCTATCTCTCTCTCTCTCTATCTTCCTCTCTCTCTCCTTCTCTCTCCCGGGCGTTGTTACTCTTGATTAATAAAGCAAAAGAGTGGCATGGATTTATAAACGCTATCCAGCTCATTAGAGCATAACACCGGCTCAACGAATCTATTTACGCTTTTGAGCATTTGAATTTTAACATGTTCTGCGGTCGTTTTCGACTTCATATACATGCATCTACCTGCATAATTCCTATTGACATCGATCAAATCATGTTCAGTAATCGCCAACTAACCACCACATTTTTTGAAAACTTTAAATATAATTGTTCTCTGCCAACTGTTCAGATTTTTAGATATTTTAGTATGCGGGTAACATCCCGCAAATTACTATTTTTTGTGTTATTTTTAATTTCTGATAAGAATAAGAAATTCTTATATTTTCTTTTTCCCTCTCATATGTTGAATGCTGGTCAGACACATTCGATGGCACCGGTCTTTCGTACGGAAAACCCATAGACGTTCTACAAGTTGCTCTTCTTCTTTGCAGTTTTCTTAATATGTTCTTGACATTAAATCTCATTAAATTTCAATTTGTTCTCCGTTTGCATTGCAAATTCATGACATTACTTTCAATCAATTTTCAGACATACGTAGCAGATAATGAAAGAAATACTAAGTCTAGTTTAGGATACAGATTCACTTCCGCGAAAATTTAGATATATTTTTATATATATATTGGGCATGATTACAAAAATCCAATTTCCTTGACTCAAAACATATCAAAATATTAAATTTAATCAAAATATTTCGAAAATGATTTTTGGTTCAACGCGAAAGCACATGCACAGTACAGTAGACAACCAGAAAATGTTTCTGAATTGATTGAAGCCATACAAGGTTGGTCCATCTAAACTCCATATGGCTATTGCACGCAATTATCGCAAGTAATGTGGCGTATGAAAAAAAAGATTTTCACGGAAAGCTTTAAAAAAAATGTAAACAGAAATGCTAGGGCCAGGCCATCAGACCCGACCATCAGATATCCTACACCGCAGCGCTAATACATGAAAAATTGTCATAAAATATTAAAAATTAGACCTTCTTGGTACATAAAGCCTTACTTTCCGTTGGAGCCCTTGTAAGGTTTGGGATCCGTGATCCAAACTCGGTAAGGCTAATTTTTATGTCAAATTAATATTAAGGACGAATTTTCATCAAGAAATATTGAAAATTAGGCGTTTTTATCATGTCCAGATTCAGGTTTCGTGGGGAAGATTACATGGCAAGAAGGCTGAAAAACTGCCCCATGCAATGCAATCACACACCACACCAACTTACAATACCGTAATACTATTACTAAGCGATTTTTGTTTCTCATAACGTCTTATCAAAATAAGGCGTTATATGGGAAGTGGTCGAAAAAGTGCCGCGTTCCGAACAATTTTCATTAGCGTTCGTCTTTGCGCCAAAGCAGCTCGGCATACCAGATTTCATCAAAATATCTCAAAAATCGCAACCTATAGTTTGAGCACAAGAAAACTGACAGATCCGTATAACAAAAGATAGATCCATGTCAAGGCCTTCTGGGTATTGAATATATCCGCGCAAGTAGTAACAATCGAACTGGGAGTAACAATCGAAAAGTTGCGCACTTCTTTTCAATAAATTATTCAACACTTTGAGAGAGCATTCGGCCGAATATGACTACATATCTCTCAAAAGATACTCAATAGCTAAACATACTTCTTGAGTGCAGACTCTTCTCCGGCGTCTTAACAGCAGATCTAATGGGATACAAAATATGCAAAATACGCGGTGATCAAGTTCTCTTATTTTATAAAATTTGGAGAAACGCCTTAGAAGAGCCCGTTCTCTTGTCTATAGGTTACTCATACAAATTGAAACGAAAGACAATGCTTTCTGCTGAAGAGTGGTCTAAGCCAAGAAAGAAAGAAAAACATCCCTTAATTTTGAAGTAATTCCTCATTAACTCCTAGGTAGTTCATGTAAAAGCATGTAAACAAAATATATATATATATAATATATAAAAAAAGTAAAAAAAAAAAGAAAAAAAACACATATATACATAAAACAAACAAAAAAAATCAAAAAACGCCACGACAAAAAAAGAAGCAAACATAGAACATTCTCAAGACAGATAGACAATGAATACTTGAAAATTGAGAAAATTGAAAATTTTCTCGTTTGCATTATGTGCTTAAAATCTTAAATAATAGAAATTGTAATCAACATAAAGATTGTTTTCTTCTCGTTGAAAATATTTGCTTATGACCTCAACTCACACAAATTGACATTTAAATGTTTCTGTTTCTGTTGTAATTATAACTCAATTAAATGCTGATTATGTTAATCAGATAATTACGTGATTTATGAATAGAGAATGTCTTGAGTGAATAAATGCATTATATAAAAGGAAAAACATGTCGAATAATTTTCTTTTTACACACATCATCGTATAGATTAAGTTTCAATGCCGTGAAGACAAAGATATATGAATTATTAAATAAGCGTTTGGCAGATGGTGTTCAGGTTGGGATAGTTACAAAAACCAATACAAGAAAAAGTCTCTCTCTCTCTCGGAAAATATCGACAGACAATCCTGTAACAAAGTGAACCAAAGACGTTTTTATCAATTTCCTTCGACTTCTCTAGGACATAATGATATAAGATATTGCTCACGAAATTTCATGACCAAGAAGTTTTCATCAATCTCCTACGACTTCTGTAGGAGGCATTGCTTTAAGATATTGCTCACGAAATTTTATTACCAACATATTTTCATCAATCTCCTATGACTTCTGTAGGAGGCATTGCTTGAAGATATTACTCACGAAATTTTACGGTCTAATCAAGCAGACAACAATGATTTGAAGCAAATATATGCATACGTTTCTTATTTCCTATCTCATTTATCGTCAGTTTTCGTTCATGTGTGTGTGTAAATAATTTGCTATAAGCATTAGTTATATTACATTATTTCTTTGTCTGTATTTCATATACGTAATAATGCAAAGAGTCTTATAGACACGGCTGACAATGTGTCGGCTTCTATTGTGTCAACATATTTTTCAAATTGTAGCGTAGCAGCTCAAGTAGTTATTGATCTCGTATCGTCATGTAGAGCACGTAGCAGCATATCTGTTGAATTTTGATTTTTTATGATACAAGAGAAAGAAAAACTATAAGATAAAACATTAGCTAACTGCTATAGGATTTTTATAATTTTGCTTTTCACGATTCGCGTAAGATGCAAGAAAGTTTATTTTCTGTACATTTTATAAATACATTTAAGTTGGAAAAGTTCGATAATAATACGGCTTGAATATGTTAAATCGGTTAATTACATTCCTGCTCCTTGTACATCGTCCGTCAATGCTGTCTACAGTAAGTGAAGTTTTTCATGTATTACGAATGCATTTAGAGGAAGTGAAAGTGCGAAGGATTTTTGTGTGTATTTCCTTTTTGAAAAACATTTGTATATAATTTAAAAATCACTACCGATTTTTTTAATAGTCGTGGACCATACATTTCCGCTATCGAGTTTTCCTTTAAATCGAGTAGAGGGAAAAAAAGATGGGTTAGCAGGAAAGTTCTGTTGTATTTTACTCCTCAGGTCACGTTCGGCAAGTAGACTTTGTCATAAGGGGTCGTATTATTTGATGCACCTCCCTTGTGATATAGGAGGACTGCCTTCAATGTCCTTCATCAGCTAGTTACGGAGTGCAGAGCGAACAAGATCGCAGTGGATAAAGTGCATTTAAGACATTGGATTCGGTATGAGTCCTCGAGAGCAAGCATCGCTTCGGTTGTGTGTGACACGTTGGGAAAAGAAGTTGTAAATGTTCAGATCTGCAAAGATGGTTTGCCAAGTCCTTTTCAAAGATTTCAGTCTCAACAAGGTTTGTCGACCTGTCCATGTTGCAGAGCAACCTACACCTAACCACTTTGGGCTGAAAAGGATGACACCAAACCTCTTCAAATTCAGATATTGTATGTGAAATACGATAAAAGTTTCTTCCCAACCTAATACGTAACACATGCAATAAACTATGATACGCCATCGAATTTTCATTATTTGCATAATAAAAACCGAATAACGGATTTTATTTCTCGTTAATTAAACTTTTTGCACGAAACAACGATATGAGCCGATATGTTCTTGGGTACAAAACAATGAATTGCTTTTAAGAGTATAAAGCGAAGTTTGTCATTCTGAAGAGTTAACAGTTTTGTAGAGTGATATTACATAACGTAATAAAATAACTGATTTCTTTTCTTGATGTCTTTTTTTGCTTAAAAGCAATTAAGAAAGTCAGCTTAATCGACTTAAAAAGCCATCACGAGCAACATAAGCTCAAGAAATCGTAAAGTAAAGATCAAATTCATATTCTTAAATGTCATTTCCTAAGAAACTGGAGGAAATTATATTAAGTTTGTGAAATTAATAATAACGAAAGAAGCAAGTTACGCTTAGCTTAGACCGAATATATCGATACTCCCTACTTACTTGTCTTTTATTTGCAATAAATCCATTTCAAATCAAAGTCATCAACAATATGTAACAATATGCAAGACTGTGCACGCTACGTAAGAGAAAGCGTCCTATTTCATAACTACAACATAATATGTTAGTTTGACACTTCAAGGCTTTTTTGCTATATCACTAGCACCCACTTTCTTTCTGAATGACTCATACCATCATGAATGCTAACGTACATAAAGAAATAAGATATTCGAAGAGTAAAATATACAGTTTAGCATATCTTGCATAGTAAAGCCTAAGACAAAGTTCTTCGTCGTAATACAGGTTTGTATGATAAGTGCGTGTGCAGGGACCGAAAGGCTGCAAGAAATAATAAAAGCTTCTCTTGTCCAAAGCTACATTGGAAGCAACCAGTCGGAAGCTAAATTTCGTATCGCAGTTATGCTTCGTAGTAGGACGAGGTTTCATCGGCAGTCAGCAGATTGTTCAATAAATCGTACGAATCGGAGTCAGCAGAGCAATTTATGAACAATTTTCACCATTTTTCGATTTCTTTTCATGAAAGTTCTGCGAAACTGAAAAAATTTAAACAAGTCTCAGATATCCACCAGATGAAACCATGTCTTCCTAATTATGAGCATACGTTTGACTACAAAGACCCTTACCATTATGTCTTGACAGAAACTAACGAAGTTATAATAGCGTCAAGCCAAGTCCATTGTCTCAGTTTTGATAACTGCGAGTGTATCAGAATCGCAAAAGAAAAATTTTACAAGATCTTCTCCGTACGTGTCTCACACTGGAAAATCAAAAGGCAAGAGCCTTGTTCTCAGTACGGAGACTATTTGTAAATAGCTCCTATCGCTTTGAAAATCCGATCATTTAATGAATGATGACTGCCTACGATTTGCGATGAGCTTCTATTAACACTGAGTAGATCGGCTTTTTTCGTCTTTCGACGACGAAGACTTAGCAATAAGGATATTTGACTTTTGTCTTGGCCTTGCCTACAGCATTGCATAACCAAATTTTGTAGTTCTCTTTGCTCTGCATTCTTTAGTTCATTCCTGGGTATATACCATGCAATTCTCAAACTTTCTCCAAACTCAGCCTAAGGACATGTGCATCGAATTTGGGCTTTTCGTGTTCTGAAAACGAATCGACGAAGGGAGTATGCCTTAAGCAGCATATACGATGAGCAGGACGAAATTAGTGACAGTAGAACGGCGTGTGGATCTACTTACTTCTAAAAGCTACTGCTTGAATCTATTTTCTCTTTTAGTTTAATTTTATAATTAAATTACACATCGGCTGATCAATTCGATGCGCCTCGACTATGCGTAAGCACATTATATGTTTCCAGTCAATTTTTTTTTAAGTCATCATTGGTGTCACTGGGTTTTTATCATAATGTCTTCTTTTTCATTTTGTACATGCCCCGTACCATGCAGTCTGAGCAACATTTGTGCATAAGCTTGTTTTTCCATCCTCTCTTTGTTTTAAACAAAAGTCAACCGGTATAATAACTAAAGCTCATTATGGTTTTTTTCTTTTCAAGACAATCAGTCGTTATTTTGCTGCATTTTTTCATTTTTTATTTTTCCATTTCAATTCATTGCAGACATTTAGTCAGACTTACCCGTACGTTAGTAGAGTAAGCAACAACCTCATTTATAGAATCGTTAATGTGTATTATTGTGTTATTATTTTATTATTGATATTGCATTTATGCATTCATATATCGTATGTCTATTTCGATCGGCGCGCATAAATACAGAAAGAAAGAATAAAAAACTATTATTTGTTTTTGTCTTTAAGCTTCAACTCACTGCATTTTTAGTTACGATTACTCAAACCACCTTTGGGGGGATTCTAGTCTGTCTTGCAACCATTCTATTGCGGTGCTCAGAAATGAATTGTTTTTTTTTTTGCTCTAAAGTAAATTATTCGGAAACTTCGAGTTTAACCATGTGAACCGTACACCACCGTCAGTAAGTGGATTGCATACGCCTTGTGCACATATGGTGGGGCTGAGAACGAAGTGTTGTGCAGTGTCGATGGTTATTATTACCGGATATATTAAGTTTATCTGGACGTATGCAACCCGCACAAGGGCTTAAGATAGACCCGATTATACCGATCGATTTAGAATCATTTTCTGAATCCATCTATTCATTCAGGTTGAGAATCATTTTCTAAATCGCTCTATTCATTCAGGGTTAGAATCATTTTCTGAATCGATCTAAACCTGTCTGTCCGTCTGCCTGTCCTTCTGTTGTCGTCCATGTAAATTCATTATCACGGACAGGCCTTAATTTTTAAGATATTTTGCTGAAATTTGATACACTGTGACGTGATACACAAAGACGAGTGCTAATGAAAATGTTTTGGGTCGATTGCTCCCCAGAAAACGATATTTTGAAAAGTCGTTATATGTAAAAATCTTGCCATCTTCAAAATTTCTCAACAAAACTCACGCTGTAATAGGATTTCAACATTCCAAATTCGTATGAGAAATTTGGTTGAGCTGGGGCAATTTTTGAAACCCTCTCTCATATAACCGTTCCTACGGACCCTGGCTCTTCATATATCGAAAAGTTATAACTTTTTGTTCATTGTGAAAACTAGTTCATAATAGAAAATTGATTGAAATCAACTTTGTTGAATTTGAACCACATAGGTCTAATTTTGGATACCAATACAAAAGCGGGCTTTCATGAGAAGTATGCCTTTGCATGAAAATAATGTAGTAATTTTGGCTGTGTTATTACTAAAACCAATGAATAAATGTATTAGGCGAAATCGTGTAGGGTATCTAGAAGTCGGCTTTGCCCGAGTATAATGGTTTTATATGTGTATTTAACTACTAAGATATCTTTCTATTAGTGGATACGTTGTTTATTTATATTTTCTATATAAACTTCTTTTCAAATCAAGTTGTTATTGTAAACTTACTGCTCGTATGCCGCGAACTAAGATTGTAGGATAACCGAATGGATTTTATTGTTGACTAACTTTGATTTTCGTTTGTACCTGTCAGTTCGTTTTACGTGGACGAATACGCTTTGGGTGGGTTTTGTAAATATTGTAGACCTGTGCTTAAATAAATTAAATAATAGGTTTTTTTTTTTTAATTAAATTTTACACTTAACTTTTGATGTTGTTTATGAGAATATTGTTTTTTCTTTTTTTTTTTTTTTTGTTTGCAAAGTTTTTATAAAGCATGAACGATGGGAACTATTTGTCTATAATTTTTTTTGTAGGTGCGGTTGTGCTCCTTTTGAATAACTAGCAGTGTGTACGGGAAATTTCACAAGAATAAACCCACTTCCCTTTAGATCGCAGTAATTAGGAGTTGTTTAGTTGTGATTTCAAAAATTACCATAAATCACTTTAAAATTTTATAATTACCATTGAATGATTTAATAATGCCGCTAGTAACATGAGTGAGTTTGTTAATGATTAGCATGGCTTTCGTCCACCCGCCTATCCTTGCGTTCACGTGAGCGATGATGGAACTTTTAGATCAAATTTGAAAATGGGTGCATACCGGCCACAATCAGTAGCTCTTAACCAAACTGCAACGAAGGGAAGAGTATTTTTAATTATTTCCATTTCCATTACGTTAATTCAAAAATTCCCAGTCAAAGCAATAAAAGAAGTGCATAAGCAATTTAATTGGAAATGTTTTACATTTTCATCATTCATCCGAATACAGGTGCAGGTTTTAAGTAGACGTATTATTATATTCGTACACGAACAGCATTTTCGAGTAAATTTGTCAGAGTTGTTTTATAAAAGGGTGAAGCATTCAAAATCTCACATTGGCTTAACTTTTACCAAAGTAGATTTAAAGTCTATTGATAGTAAACGAGAAAGTATTACAAAAGGAGGAAATCTTGTACAACAATTTGCAAATGAGCTGACGGGTTTCGGTGTGGCTTTCAAGCTTGAACAATGAATAATTGTAGCTTTCAGCATAAAATATGTACTTAGCGAATGGTGTCAATATGAATAATACGTACTTTGAGCACAAATCATTACACCCTACAGCATTTGCGGTACAAGTGTGTATTAAATTTGTGTGGGTCTACGCAATAGAACGAACTTTTATTTTACCGATCGGTTCAAAATTGCTTTCTGATTAGCTTTAAATACCTATATATGCAACAATTTTTGAGATATCTTGATGAATTTCGCGGTCCTGATATGGTTTAGCCCAAGGACAAACGCTATTGAAAATGGTTCGGATCGGAATCTTTTTTCAAGCACTTCCTTTATAAGGCCTCATTTTCAAAGGTCGCTGTATGAATAATTGTAGGGTGTTGTAGGGTGTTTAATAGTAGGGACGAATCCGACAATAGTGTTCTTACTTTTTAATGAATTTTAATTTTCTTTTGAAAGAATAGGTTAACCTTTTAACATCCCGTCGTAATTACTGGCTTATCCCTTTTCTTTTTTGCAGACCTATTTCTGAGGGAATGTTTGTCTATTGTCTATACTATGTTTTTTTTTGGGTATGGTGGTGATTGAGTAAGATTAGAGACAAAAGCGTGACACCTACGATTTGCGTGGACTGAGGTTTGAAGTTGGTCTTCACAATGGCTCAAGAGCATCTTTAGCTATATTTATCAGATCTCATTCCTTCCTACATTTTTTGCTCGGAAATTCGGCTGGAAAAATCCATTCGCAAGATGAACACTGCATTTGTTTTATTTTTTTCATCAAGAGCGACTTCGAAAAATGCTCTCTAACCTATTTGTATTTTTGTTTTTTTTTCTTTTTTAAATAATATTTCATTTAATTTCCACTTATTTTTTTATGGCTTATAAACTAATTTTTTGTTTGAAAATTATTTTGTATCATTCAGAATAATTACATCTAGTGCATAAAGTTTTAGTAAACAGTTCATACGGCTTCTACTTCGCGGTACTTCTTTTTACGCTTATTTAATTATTTCCTTCATTATTTTGCTATATATGTTTAAACGAATCACTTAATAAGTATGTGATGGAATATATAAACAACCTGTGAAATAGTAAATAAATAATGAATAAATGGCGATACGGACTGACGTACCACAATGGTAGAGGACGTTACTAGTTGTTGATAGTTGCTTTATACAAAATCATAAAGTTTATATTTCAGAAATGTATTATTAATTATTATTATTTCATTAATTGCAAAAAGTGATTGTTATGCGATACTTTATGTTTAGCTGTAATTGAAAACCGCCTCTTGCATATAAGAAGCAATAAAAAAAAGCAAAGTTATTAGATTTAATTATGAAAACATTTTAGAAAATTTTTATACATATTTTTTATGTACTTGAAGCGAGCTTACGTCAATTGTATTCCGACACTAGAGTCATGGACAGGCAAAGCGAAACACTGTCGAATCCAACAGCGAATGAAAGCGTACAAATTTGATGAGATCTTAGAAAGTAAGGACACTACATACACTTGCAGGAAATGCTTAGAAGAAATGTTTTATTTGTTTTTCGTATCCTTCTCTCGCAGATGGAGATAACCATTGTAAACAGTTTAGTTCATTTATAGATCCAATAAACACTGAAGGCAAACTGTATGTATCATACATACAATCGCTTTGAAAACCTTCTCTCATCTGAGCATGTGTGCGTATATATGGAAAACTAAAACTTTCATTAATCAGTTTTTAGAATGTGTTGAGATAATTACCTGATTATTAGCATGATTCTATTAGTTAAAATAATTAACGCACTTGCCAGGGACGGACAAAAGAAATTGGAATTTTCGTATATGGGTCTTATGAGGCAAAGTGGTTATTCAGTCAATTTGGCACATTTTCGCCAGAAGTGAAACACTACTCAGCAACTAATAGCCGGAAAGAGTTAGGTTTGATGAGCAAGCCGCTGGGGTTAGCACTTCCCAGTTGAGTGCATCCAATAACTTGCCGGAAATCAGTTTTACTGGATGGACGTCATGTGAATACACGAACGGCGAATGGTTCCAGTTGATTAATTTTTGTTGATACTGTTTGGCGTTAACCGTTTTACCAGACTTTAACTGCTGATAACACCTGAAAGTCTTGTAGCCACCGCGAACAAAGAATACAGTCTTCCTGCCAAAGAGATTCCGTCTCATAGTACGTCCAGAATGTTTGCGCATATGATTGTCATTCATAACCAGTTAGGATAGGATGCAAGAAAGATTTTCTTTTATATCGTCCGGACGAAGATAAACTGCTGCCAGGCAAATGAGGCCAATTTTCCTCGCTAGCAAGGGTATCTTTGCTAAGCTTACAACTGCTGATCGTTGGCAGAACTCTAACCAAAGGAAAAACAACTTTAGTCATGAATGTCCTCTACACGTGCTATTAGGGACATCTATAGCCATCTACGCATACCTCATAGAAATATATGGCACTGACCTAGAAAGAACCTTTTTAGACCTATTAATTATATTATCTTCTTAATATATTCACTGTATTAGAAACTAATTTTTTTTTTTTTTTTTGAGAACATTGAAGTTTTTAACCTGCTAGAAAGGTTGCTTGTAAAAATATTTCCAATAAAAGAAGATTCAGAGACTATTGTCTCTTTGTAATAACGAATCATAGATAAAACCCGCAAACAACGGTATAGCATAAAATACGCCATTAAATAATGCCTTACATCACTTCGCTTAAGAGCTGTTCATAACGCTTTTTATTTTTTCTTATGAACACATTACGAATTAAAATAATTCGTTATATGGAAATTGGTCGAAAAAGGGCTCCGATCCGAACTCTTTTCAATTGCATTTACCCTGATTTTCATTAAAACGTCTCAAAAATTGTGACCTGTAGGTTCGACATATGAACAGACATCAAACAGACGGACAGACAAGCTTATATCGACTTAGAAATTGATTCTGAATCGATTGGTATAATAAAAGGTGGGTTCACTTCCAGCCCTTCTATGTGTTATATATATTGCAACAAACTTAATATGCCCTCTGTATGCACAGGTGGCAGAAAGTGTAAGCTGATTCAATTATAACGGCTCTTTATGTGATTCTGATTATGTTCGAATTTTACTATATATCACAATTTGTAAACGCAACTATAATCTTATCCGCGATTGCTTAAGGGCTTACTTTTACTTTTAGCAAAGATTTTCCAAAAATTCACAAAGCTTTTACAAAAACTCTTTAAAAATCTCTCTATACAAAAATCGGTATAGAAAAATATTTATTTATTTATTTATATTATCAGCACATATATGCAAGCCCGCTGACGTTCAGATACGTAAACAGACGCAGACTCTGTAAAAAAAAAAACTGCGAAAGTTATTAACATTATCAAGCAATAATAAACAAATACAGGCATCCAATTGCATTTTTATAGTGAAACGCAACAAGAAAACGAGAGCGAAGCAAGAAAATACTATATTTACACAACTCAAATGGACACAAAGAGGAATGCATGCAGGGAAAGCAAGTGTACGTAAACAGGAGGATGCATTGAAATATAATAAATAAAAAAAAAAAAAAAAACCAAAAAAAAAGAAGCAAACCAGAGACAAATAATCTAAATTTCTGTTTATTATTCAATAGCGCAAATTGGCAGACTCTTATTGCGTCTCTACTATGCCTCGGTCATAAAATGCATATACAACCACATTGATATTGAGAAATGGAGTCAGTTCAAAGAAGTTAATCAATAGACGCATAACCATACATTTGTATCACCATATTAATGCATGTTGTAGAGGGTCTAACCAAATGAACTCATGTTTTTAAATTGAAAACATATTTCAAACTTATGTCATCATATTCAACTAAGACCAAGTCATATATTAAAGAGTACATTGGACCATGCCAAAGTTTTCGAATGGAGCACAATTATCGGTGCCTTGCTTCAAGCAAACGCTTTTTTTTTTTCTTTAGTATGGCATCTGACCGTTCAAGCTTGTTTCCGCTTCGGACTTACGCTTACGCTAAAGATATAATTTATATCAACATCTGTGATGTTTACGAGTTGCCGGAGGAAAGGAATCTACATTTTTCGTGCACACTCGTACATAGTTTCAACATATTGTCAAAGCCCGAGATGGACGAAAAGACAGATAGATAGAAACAAAAAATACAATATGCGCCCATTCCTCGAAGATGGGTATGAGAAAATATCAGCTAACCTGCATTGGCATACCCCTCACTACTTTTATTGTTTTGTTATTTTTATGGAGTAAGAATTTTGCAGTAAAATTTCAATTATGTGTTTGTTGGAGAGAGACGCTCTAATATAATCATAAAAAATTTTTAAATTTGATTTTTGTATGCAAATTAATTTTTTTTTATTTTTGCCTTCAATGTTACATACGTACACATATGAGTGCATATATTACAAAAGATGTATCGTAATTACGTATGTAAGCGCAAATATAATTACATACATACATATACGGTGGGCATGTTTGCGTAACACAAGTACATTGACTTTGCATTATAATGAAAGCATTGACTATGGCAATGAATAAAGTAAAGTTCGTTTATACCAATCTACAAACATTGCAGATATATTTAAGACAGGGTCTCCAACACCTAGTTTAAGAGAAACTAGAGGAATTAACCAAAAAGATTTAAACCAATCATAAAAGGGTTACTAGTAATCCAGTCAGTTCTCTCTCCAATAGCGGACAAGCGGTATCGATCGCTTTAGCTATATATCTTTGCTTCTTCGTCAACTGCGGTAAGGCAAAGAAGAATACTTCTAGAAAAGCAAAAAGTTTGCTTTCAAAGGAAACGTTACCATCTTGGTACTCTCAAGGCTTTATGTTTATTTCACTCAGAGTTCAGCTTATTTGCTTCAGTGTTCAGTTCTTTCCTTTTTATATATTAATAGCTTAGCCTACTTTTTTGCGATACCCGTCCTCCACCTTCTTCTACTGCAGAGCAAAGTCTCTCAAAGAGAAATAAATTCCAAGGCTAAAATCTTAAAGCGCTCACGTCTACGGCTATCGGTTTTATTGAAAGCTCTACGGCGCATGACATTTGAAATCATGACTATTGAGCTGTTAGTCGAGATTCTTTGCCTACTTGGCCGATCAGGCGACTTCTATTCTTGTGGTCTAACATTTCGTTCTAACTGTAATTATTTCTTTTATAAACCGCGATATGTTTTGAACTAACTTTTAACTGTTCATGGGAAACCCTGACTGTCTTTGTAGATGTTGCATACTTCCATATACATTTCGCAAACGCTTTTCATTCCGCACACTTGGATACTACATGTAGTTTGTTTGTCGAACAGAAAATTTAAGCGACAATATATTTTTATTATTTAAAAAAAAAAAAAAAAAAATTCCGCAAGTTTATGTTAGCAGCAGCGATTATTTTCTATCAAAATTGTACCATGAATTCCATTAGATTTCCAAGAAAATCTATTTCGATTTTCTTTTTGGAAATTCGTTTAAATAATTTATTTAGTTTTATAACGAAAAAGCAGCAGAAGAATAGTTTAAATTATGGAAAATTCATATCAAACCATAAATCTCTGCGAGCGCAGAGAGATTTAATGCGCACTCGTAAAAATATTTTTTAAATTTTTATTAAAAAAATATATATAAATAAATTTACAAAAGAAAACAATTCTGGAAACAATTTTGCATACACATATATATTTGATATATTTGATAGTATCCCTAAAGGGGAAAAGGAAACGCATTTGGCACGACTGGAGTGCGCATTTTATTTGTTGAGCTATAAACTACGGGTAAAACAAGTTCAAAATTGTTTTACTAAAAAGCTTTAGTAAATTTTATGTCATTTACAAACTGTCATCAAATAGTTTCAATAATTAAGAAAAAAAAGGAAAATATTACAAATTTCCGAACTGAGATTTTAAAGAAAATGAAATTTAAATAATCCGTCCGTTTTAGTGTGTCATACATAATATATGTAAATATTTTGTGACGCGATGACAAAATAATTTATTTATAAACTTTTTGGTCTCCATTCTTGCTTTTTTTTATTCGCTGGCTACTAATGCCAACAGACGAGAATCTCTGACAGATGCACACATGAGTGTTCAAGGAAAATGCTTTTTTAAGAAAATAGTTTAAAAATATACTACAAGAATATAGTAAAAATATCGTATGCTCTTTAATGTAACTCTTCAAAAAAAAAAACAAAGAAGAAGAATATGTGCGTATATAAGAGAATGTTTTAATTTTTAAAAGTATTTCAAGAATTTCTTTAAGATTTTTGTGAACCATGACGACAAGTAAATAAAATGAATTCACACTGTAACCTGGTTTGTGTTTTAATAAGTAACATGTGAGGAGAACCACAATCCCCTTGGAGCTTAAGGGTCACTCCGACTGCATGACGTTCTCTTATTTTTTCAAGTAAAAATTTTCGTCGCTCTAAAGTAAGTCAATGAATTGCTTCTTAGAAATGTAACGAAAAAATGCAACACCTACTTTGGCTTAATCAGAGTAACAATAATCTGCAATTCACACTGCAACCGGATTTGTGTTTTCAACAGTAACAAGTAAGGAGGACTATAATCCCCTTGGAGCGTAAGGGTCCATTCGGTTGTATAGAGATGTAAATGAAGTTTGCTTTTATTTTCTGGAAGAATATTAAAACGAGGCAACATCGCAGCCATTTTTTAAAAACATTCACAGCTCAAGAGCCTCTGCGGCACGCAGTGTAAGTGATACAAATTTCAATTTAAAAGAAGAAAAAAATTACATTTAATCTACATATCTGTAGCTATAAAAATACATAAGATATTTTAAAAATGTCGACTTTTACATAGTTGGTGAGAGGTTGAGTGCAAAGGTCAATTTTCGACCTAATAAAAAGACACTCTTCTGTTAATAAAAAATGTTTAATTTATTATCAAAAATATTGCGCGTATTTTCCTCGAAAATGTTATTTTTAATGAAAAAAATGAAAATTATTTAAGTTGAGCTGCGTGCCGTTCAAGCGCCAAAGGTCCATATGCGGTCATAGACTGATGTTCGAAAGCAAATGTTTTTTTTGTGCTACTCTTGACTGTTTAAGAAATCATTTAAGCCAATAAAAAAAAAATTGAATTTCGGAAAAGTTTACCGTGGCCTTAACTCATAAGTTTTTTTGCATCTCATCTATAACGTGCCGTGCCTTTAAAAAGTGCTCCTATTTCGATTTTATTAAAACACTTTGAGCAGATTTGCAATTACGGATAAGATTTGCTTGATTTATGTAAACCTTTGGGCAAAACTCTATGGTTGAAAGAATTCGTAAGAATTCAAAAAAACTTGATTGAAAAAGTGATATGAAAAGTCATAGCAAAGAGTCGCTAAGCTTAAAGGAACAAATATAACCTGAAGACGTCTATTACTTTCAACACAATATTCGAGTCTTTACTTAGAGTAGCGGGATTCCGGCTACCATGTTACGGTTCTAAACACTCGCAAGAATTTCTTTAAATTCTTAATCTATACTAAAACAACAACAAAAATGGAATGAAAATTAATACAAGGATTGATGAAGAGATCACTCGATAAGCTAATAAGGTTACTGTGCCAGAAAATAGGCGAAAAATGTTCGCTATTTGATGACTCGGGGAAATTTGATTTGTAGTGAAATTTGCTGCATCGATTTTTTAATTTTACTTTGCTTTCTTGTTCACGTTATGTCTGCAAAATAAAATATAGTATATAGGGCAGGGGTTCCCTTAAGATAAATAATAATTTAGAATGTGTGCAAAAGGTCAGTTATAAATAGGGACACGCAAATATCGCATTGTGTCGTTTTGGCGTTCGAGTAATGTTATATGAAATGTTAGTATTATGGGTAATGCGGAGTATTATGTTATCCAAGATTGATTGCTATTTATAAATTTGTATAAAGCAGTTATGATTTTTATAATAAAATACTTGAGTTTTCGTTTTGCTTTAGGAAAGAACATTGTGTTAGAATATTAGGAAAACTCAAGAAAATATTAGGAGAACTCAAATATTAAAGACTTGCAGTATCCATACTTTTTGTAGGCAATGGATTAATCAATAGAGGATTAGTCGACTTATTGGAGTGCCTTTGTTTTAAAAATAAGTAGAAGCATAACAGTGGGAAACTGCTATTCATGTAACGACTTTTCAAAAAAAAGGTGTCATAGGGGAAGATGTTGAAAAAGTGGTCCGATGTGAACAGAGTTTGTCCTTGAGACAAAACGTCTCAAAAATTGCGATCTGTAGATCGAACACAATAAAACAAGACGGACAGACATAAATTTAGATCGATTCAGAAAGTGATTCCGCGAGTGTGACTGGTATAATAATAATTGGTGGAGTTGTTTGAAGTTCTCGCACAGACATCTGTACAAACTTCATACACACTTGCACCGCAAGTTGTGCAGGGTATAACGAAAGCGAGTTATAAAGTACTTTTTCTCTCAACTGGTTTGTCTTACTATGTCATACTCCCATAATGGCACGAATACGAGACAGAATTTGTCAAATATATATATATACCGACTAATATATAAATAGAAGTTAGTTACTCGCATAGCACTCGTTAACAAACGTTTTAAGTAGTTTAGCTAAAATTTCATTCGCCTCACACTTGGTTTTATATCAACTTTCGTAGGAACTTAACAGCTTACTGTTAGTTATGCTTATTCTATAAGAAAATACATTTTTTATATGCTTAGCTATGCATTCATTTATCCAAATTAAATATCAAGAACTAAACACCATTAGAACCTAGGTGGTCACTTTCTGAACGGTTGGTGAGTTGGTGAGTGTTAAAATATTCGAGCTGAGGCGCGCACATGAACTGCTTTATTCTTTTAATACAATGAATATTTAATTAATGCAGCAGATTGCAGCAAATAAAAACATGGTAATTAAACTATTTACATATAAATTAATATAAGCAAAATGCAATAATGTGCAGTGAATGCGAACATATTGAGCTGACGTGCATGTACACATATCGTGGCAACGTTATGTAAATGAAGAGATATAATAAAATGATTAAAAAAATTTAGTTGTATATGGATTTCGATAGGAAACTGAGTTAAATTATCATTAGTAACTATTGTTCATTCGTATGCTCATAAATGTTTCGTGAAAATCTCTTGCTTTAGTAACGGCCCACTTTTCATGTATTGTTATCCATAACAGCACAGCACAGAATTTCGGCTTTTGTCTTTCAAGCTTGAGGCAAGAAATAAATATCAAATATACGATAACATGATAAACATAATTAATATTGAATCGTAAAATGAACTCTGCGAGCATAAAAAGCAATCAAGAACTTTGTGTTCGCTTGAAAATGATGTTCAGCAAAACATAAATACATTTAAATAATAAAAATATAAACACGTTGGTGGTGGCCTTATCAGCTTGTATACATCACTCAGATGAAAAACTTGACAAAAACGGAAGAGAACTTATAGATATCAAGCATTTGTGACTTTATTTCAATTCCACAATGTAGACTTATACCCTATATCACTTGTGGTACAGGATATATTAAGTTTGTGCGTTCGTATGTAACGGGCAGAAGGGCTTAAGACAGACCCACCTCTTCTTATACCGATTGGTTCAGAAGCACTTTCTGAATCACTAAGTCTGTCTGTCCATGCAAATTTGTATTCAAATTACGTTTCGCAATTTTGAAGATATTTCGATTAAATTTGGGCACTGACGTGCTTTGATCCAAGCATGAACGCTTTCGATCACTCCTCATATAACGCTCTATTTTGAAAACTCGTTACATGGAAAAAAATTACAATTTTCAAAATTTCTCGACAAAACTCGCTCTTTCATAGTATTTGAACATTCTCAATTGGTATGAAAAATTTGGTTCGGATGCGGCAATTTTTTGAACCTTCAAGCAAAAAGGTATAACTTTTTAATATTTCATTATGAAAATTAGTTCATAAGAGTGAATTGACATAGAAATCGAGTTTAGCGAATTTGAACCACGTAGACATGGATACCACCGCATTCCTTGAAAACTATGCCTCTGTGTGATAATAAAACATGTTGGGCCAAAATATATCACCGTACCAGTTCTATGTTGAACATAAGAAAACAAGACGGACAGACGGACAGGAAACTTAAGTCAAGTGAGAAAGTAAAAGGTGAATCTACCTCAAATCCTTCTGGGTATTACGTACATCCGCACAAATTTAATGTATTCTTGCACCACAAGTGGTGTGGGGCATGTAATGACTCTTCAAAAAAGCCCTTATATAGGAAGTGGTCGAAAAAATGCTCGAATCCAAAACACTTTGCTGTCCGATCGGAGTGTTGTATACATGCGTGTAGGGTATTAAAAATGAAAAGTTTTAGCGAAATTGAAATATTTTCAGTGCCTAACCTAAGCTGGTGTTACGTTAGGCTTCGAAATGAAATTATTTCAATATCTTGCATTCTTCATTTCAATTACAAAAGTTAGGTGTTTCAACGACAATTACTTTTTCTGCCAGCATATTTTGTAATACGTATGATCAGGCGTGTTTTTTTAATTTCTTGCGAAGAGAAAAATTCCTAAACAGATGTTTTCTGCTTATTATTGGCATATTTGTTTTTATTCATAAACTAAACACTTGCAAGTAGTTACAAATTCGGCGTAAGTCATCCAGAACCGCTGTAGTTCCATATAGAAAAACTTTATTTCTATACAAAAATGAATATATATATAGAAGACTCTCTAGAAAATTCGACAAAAGCTTCACCTTTAAAAAAACACCAAGTTGGTTAATCAAAAAGTACTCAAAAATATGCGAATTTCTTGGGCTTAGCGTGAGCCTATTAGTTATTACAAGTATACTTGTAAAAGAGTTAAAAAAAAAAAAGTGTGCTTTAAAACGTCATGCATGGATCTCGAATTTTATCTGTCATATCTCACCTGTCTCTTGCCAATGGGGGGCCTTTCGAAAATGTTGAGAATAGATGGATTTAGAGACGGAGAAAGGGAGATGAACGCAAGATGGTGAAACTTCATCTTATGCAATCGATGGTTCCATCTGATTATTATCTGACAAATTGTGAATCCTCTCCACTGCTGACTAAATAGCATTTAGTTCGTTCATCTTATATGACAGAGAGTATGTAAATTATATATATGCTTGCAATCTCATTAGTTTCGCAAACATCACCTTTTTCGGTTTTGTTTTTTTTAATAGAAAACAAATGAATATTGATGTATTGAAATTATATCATTCGAAATGAAAATTTTTAATTTTATTTACATTCTATAATCCTTTGTTTTAATACATAATCCTTTGTTTTAATATATATACAAATATAACTTTTTGTAGTGTAAAAAAGTAAACATAAATTTTGAGTGAAACTCAATTTCAGAACTAACTTCGATATAAATGTATTTTTACACCCACCATTGAAGGATATACTCATTTTGTCGTAATGTTTGCAACACCCAAAGGGAAGCTTCAAAGGCCGTACAAAGTGTACGTCAAATTCTGAATCTATTAAGCCATCTCTGTCCGTCTGTGTTTCTAACACTCTTCTAACCGCAAAATTGAAGATGTTGACTTCAAATTTGGTTGAAACATTGGAAATTTCTGCAGGCAGATTGATATGTGACGCAATAAAGCATCAACTGAAGCAAGTCCGTTTCTCTAAACAAAAACTTACGGCCTTTTGCTCACTACCCACATACTATAGAAGGTGGAAGGTTGAAATTTTCTACATTTACAACATGCCATCCTTTTAGTGTCCTAACAAGTGGAAGTTGGACTTTATTCCATGGGGCGTTAAAGGTTTTAAAAGGTGCTGGGTGTGCGTGCTTCGCCCCCAGCCGAAAATAACTTTCTTATCCGTTTCACATAGAGATTCGATGAATGGTTTTTACGATATTCGTATATAAAAGAAAATAGCTGTGATCGCGAAGTAACGTATATAGCTTTTATATTATTGTGACCGAAAAGTAAGACGAATATTCAAGTTAAAGTATAGCGTAAAGGTTCTTGCTAACGTTGCCGTCTCTGTAATACATTTCCAATAACTCGATGCAATCGTCCAATCGGATCACATCTGTGCTTATATGCTCTATTCGCGAAGTTTCTGCGTAACGATATAATGTGCTGTACATTTTCTGCTGTTTGGCATTCACATCTGAATTTATCGCGTTGCATCATTACTGTTGTATTTATTGTTATCGTTATTGTTATATAAATTTTATAATTATTGTTATTTTCTTCATTATCTCCCCTTCTTTTTAAAAACTAAAGGTTACTTATAGCTATATATACACGATTATATAATTCAAAGCAAATTTGTGACGTTTAAATTTTGTTGCCAATAATTTTATTCAGAATCATGTATGAATATTTTTACAATACTAAGCACTTGCTGCATCAGGGCACACGACACTTGTTTGTGAATTTTTGGCTTTTGTCCTAGTTTTTTTAGTCCTTTTTTTAGAGTTTCTGATATAATACCTGTAGATGATACTATTATTAGTGTTATCTTTGTTCATTGAACACTCCATTACCGCTTTATTGCCTTTATCCGTGGTATCTATTTACTTATTGTTTATAGCGCGTAAGGCTGCCACATCCGATATGGCGTCTTATTGAAATATTTGAACAATTGCTGAACATTACTGAAGTGTTTGCCCCTTCGCAATCAAATACAAGCTGCCCACGCAAAAAATAAATTCTACAACGTATTACTAAACACCACACATGGCGGTCTAATAAAACAAACCCTAATGCCAACCGTCCTATGTGACTGTGGTTGGCTACTCTAGCATGCTTAGGCTCGTTAGCTTCGTATGTTTAGTCCAGCTAAATAATTCTAAGTAGAATGGATGGGCTTATGACCGTCTCCACAAACAACCAATCAGAGTGCCGGTTGATTGCAATCATTTAGTGCCTTTAACAAATATTCAGGCCAAGCTTTAAGCCGACATCATCTACAAGTCTCAGAGATTGTTGATGAAAACAAATATTGACTATTTTTAATGAGTTCAGCTTTCAAAGGAATATCGCAAATGATCTACCGAATAGAGGAGAAGGTGGGTCTAAGGAATTCGGCCATAGCCGAATATAATTTTCTTCTCTCGTTACACTTAAGACAATATATAATTTTATTCTTAACACAATAAAAATTCACATTATTGCCTAAATGAATTTATTGACAGATGCAGGAAATTGCTTCTTTGAAATTCTGTGCAGGTAGAGAGAAAATCGTTAAAATCTACATCAGTACAAAATATAAGGTCAATATCTCTGCGTACATGTTTCGTTGTTCGACGTAATTACATTTAATTGAAAGTAAAATGCTTTACAAAGAGGAGAGAAAAAAAGATTGCTTTCATAATAAGTACAAGCACATATTTCTATGCCGGTGTTTTGCATACAAAGATTATATGGCATGTGCAGTATATAATTTCTTTTATATAATATAATAACATGCAAAACTGGGTTTATCGCTGCAGTTAGTGCAATGAAAGCTTTCTTTGTATTTGTGATCATCTGCCTAAAGAGAATAATAAATATTTGTGAATGCTAATGATGTGTCCTTAAGATAAGAAATCTGCTGCAAGGCAAGCGCTTATAATATACTTCCTCTTTGTATTCTCTTAGAACAATAACAAAAACCCAAATATACTTATAACGATTTGCTTTCCAATTTACCACAAAAATGCATACAAAAAAAAATCATATATTCTGCAGGCAAAGTTATTACACGAAAATTGGTATTTGCATGTTACATACTTGTATATATACATATGTGCGCGTTTTTTTCATCCTCCAAGTGCACCTGTTTGCGAATTGCATGCACCCCTTTATGTTCGTATGTGTAAGTATTTGTGACTTATCCTTGTAACACTTTCTTGTTTGTGTTCTTTAACACACTGTGCTATATAGCGAGATGGCAGCTTAGCTACGTTGGTTACAATCTGAATTGTGCTTACGTTTGCCTAGTTTTCATGACCTTCTTGAGTGAAACAATTATTACTTTTTTTTTTTTTTTTTTTTTTTGAATTTGGCGCTGATATTAACTCGATATTTGAAGCATGTTAAGGCGAGCTCTACGATTTACAATCTTATTGCATTCATTAGTTTTTGATCTTCTCTTTTGAGACAAAAATCAGTCTACGTCGGCTTAAAAAGGAAGCATTCAAGGCATCGCATTTGGTATAAGGGCCAGAAAGAAAGAAACACAAAGCAAGCAATCTGTTGCTTACAAAAACCTGTTTGATGCGTTGAGAAGTGAGGCTGTAAATGTTTGGACCTGGCAAAGATGGTACAAGGCATTTTCAAGATGATTACTACTAGCTCTGCTTAGGCGCGACTTCAAGCTCTGCGTTTGTTACATATTGCATCGAAGATCCCGCGGTCGGGAGCACCTACCACACCTACTTCCTCTTAAATTTGATATTACTTCCCCATATGTAGCTTCATTTAACCTAATATTTAACGATCCGCGTCATATAAAGGAATGTTAAGATAAGAGGCGCACTTTATGATTCGTAAATTTGTCCAATTTTTGATAGAAAGTCTTCTGTGAAAAGATCGTAAATACTGGTTCAGTGGGTTCATTCTATGACTTTGTTTGCGAACTAAAATGTTTCGAATGGCATTAGCCTGAACGAAACAAATCTGACCACTTTTTTTATGCTTGAAAAAATTGAAAGAGCACCGCACATGCAGAGATGTATTTTGTAAAATCTACAAGCGTTGTTCCTCGTTTCCTACACAAAGTGATGATAAATAGTGAACGAGTTTTCTTTTTTCTATACTTGTTTTTTCAAGAACCGCTTTTACACAACTATGTTGGTAGATCGGAATTAATGAATAACTGTCATGCATTTCTTAAACGAATATATAAAAAAAAGTACTTTTTTTTTTCAATCCTCTTCCACCAATATTTCTTGTAGTTACTTTCAATATTTGTTGAGCTTTGACGACTGTCTTGTCATAGACTTGTCTGAGCAAGAATTGTAATAAAGTAGTGCACACATGTTGACTCACTGGAAGTGCAATATTTATCTAACAAGTGTTCCCGTTTGCAATCACACTTGCATATAAAAGCTACCACCTACAATAAAAAGCACATATACATTTTTTTTGATAGACTGTTTGATTAAATTTTTTCTATTTATCACATCAAATAAAGCGATTTTAGGTCACACTGTTATGAAATTTGTTTTGCAATCGTAGATAAATTCGAGCAGATATTTAATTTTCTTTTATAGTCAGTTT
>KK499885.1:759421-851187 GCA_000688715.1 Glossina pallidipes
GTCAGTTTTTTTTTTTTTTCTTTTTTTTTTTTTTTTTTTTTTTTGAAGCTGACTAAGTTGTCGTTTTATTACAATTTCGTAAGACTTCCAACACTTTGACATCGTTTAAAAAAGAAAAACTCTCACACAAAAAATTGCAGCTTAAAAAGTTTATTATAAGATTAATTGCGGTTAATGCACATAACCGCATGTATACGTATATAAATTACGACATAAATGCATGTCGTAAGAGTAGAAAGAAGTGTTTTACGTTAACATGAAAAACAATGTAATAATTACAAGAAAGGAATTGCGATAAGGTTGAACCGAAACTTTCGGACTACTATCCAAATAAAAGAAGTGGAAACGGTATAGTGGGCCGCGACTGACCAATAAATAGCCTACACCACTACAGTTATTCATATCAAGTCCCCCTTGAGCCAAAACATATCTACAAAATTGCTGTGTCGAACGCAAGATAGACGGACAGACAAGCTTAGATCGATGCAGAATCACGCTCTTTCTACAGCATAATAAAAGGCAGTTCTATCTCAAGTGCCTAGTATCTCCTTGTACCACAAATGGCGCAGGACATAAAAATGATATGTTTCTTTATCATATTATATCAAACAAAAATGAACAGAATTTTGTTTAAAACCGAATGATATTGAAGAGAATCAAACGATGACCAAAAAAATATATAACGGAAAGTTTGCAAACTCCTCAATTTCTCCATTTAATATTTTTCATGAAATCGGGGAATTCTGGTAGAAATAGAATCGCAGAATTGGACAAAGTCAGAGGGTATTGAATAATCCTTGAACGAAATTAAACAATCGATGTTTGATGTTAAATTTGTAATCATAAGCCAAATTATTGAAAATAAGTGAATTATTTTTGTTCCGAAGAAAATTTATAAAGAAAAAAAACAACGAAAAAACAGTGAAACTTATATCTATCGGAATCAAAAATATTTGAAGTAGTTTGTTTTGCGGCCAAAGATCGAATAAAATCGAAAGAGATCATCCAGGTCATTAAACACAATCCTGCGATGAGATCTGAATAAATCGTGAGAAATAAGCGAGAAAATCAAAAAAAAATTAAATGAATCTAATAAAAACCGATACGAGTCATTTAGTATCGAACAAGGCCGAAGGAATTAGGGCTAACTAACATTTGTGATATAACATAAACGACGAGTACTATAATGAACCTCAAATAAGCAAGAGATACTAACCTCCATTACCGGTCTTTAGCTTTTAAATTTTTTCTCGCCATGATCGAGGCAATGAACCACTTGAGCCGGTTTTTGTCATTTAACTTGACTATGGTAAAAAATAAATTGTTATTATTATTATTATTATTATTATTATTATTATTATTATTATTATTATTATTATTATATTTAGATAAACTTTCAATTTTATTATTCTGAATTTTGTAGATAATCGCCCAGAAGCGGCTAAACCTATTTATTTATTCAGCTTATCATACGCGATTCTTAGTGTTATGTATCTTCTTTGAAAATATGATCCGAATATGATCTTATGATCCGAATTTAATAAATGCTTCGTCATCTATTTTCTCAGCTATCGATTGATTATGATGCTCATCAACTTGAGGCACATATGACCGCAGCATCATATCATAGTCTATCGAGGGCAGTTTTCCAAAAATTTTTGTCTTTTCATAATATGGCCAATTACTTAGCGAGTATCCCTTATACGTGCAACAGTGTGATGGTTAGAAAGAAGTGAGAAAGCGTCCGCAGCTTAATGAGAGTGTCCCTTTACCGGCTGAGCATTCACTACAGCTACGACAAAGTATATTCTACTCCACTGAACTTTTAATCTGCAAGCGCGATCTTGGTGATCGCGATTCTTATCTATGCTGAAATAGATCTACTTGGACGATCATGTTTATGCGCTTATTACCATAGGGGGCACATTGTGCCTTAACATATTGCATCAAATGTTATTTTCGGTTTGCTAAAGGACTTTTCCAAAAAAAAAAAAGAAAAGAAAAGCAAAGCACGCCCATTAAACGTGTAAACAAAGTTATTCAAGAAATCGATTTTGAATTTGTTGTATATTCACAACAAAGATGGAAAGATAGCTGACAGTAATGTATTTCCGCTTGTAGGCAATCAATCTGTTGCCATCTATGTGCGTTAAGCTTAAAATGCTCAGTTTATTTAAATTTCAGCTTGCACTCAGCAAATTTGATGCCTTGTGAATGTTACAAATAAGCTAACCAAGTAAGCATATTGTCTTTCCGCAGTAGATGTCTATATAAATTTTCTATTTCGATAAAGTGTGCACACATTTTACAGAAAATCCCGGAAGTTTCTGCATCGTTAACTATTTAAAGCATTTGTGTGTTACGTACACGACCTGTTTGTAATAATTGCATAGACATATGCTTACATTTACGTATACACGCAAAGCACCTTAAATATGTATATGAATAGATGATAGAAACCGACAAAAAAGCCGTGCTTTTCTATACAATAGTTTTTCTCAGTTCACAGAAATTAAAGCGCGTCATTCATTGCGTTATGAAGAAACAGAAAACAAAAAAAAACAAAAAAAAAAAAGAGTGAAACTTGAAAGAGTTACATCGTTTATATAAAAACATGTGTAAGTGTGCATATATTGTCTTAACGTTAAATTGTAAGCCACAGCTGACAAGATGCATAAACATAAATATGTGCTTTTCCTCTTTTCAATCGTTTTTTGTTTTTCTTTTCGATATGCACTCTTCATTCTCGTATTTATGCATGCAGTACCACACAAGAAATACCTACAACATGCAACATGTTGCATGTTATCATTATTAATATGATTATGTACTACTGTTGCAATTCTTGTTGTTGTTTTTATTTTTGTTATTATTGCTTTTTATTACGGCATATGCTGCATATTTATGCAAAGTACTTTAGTTAAGTTTTTCTTTTCTTTTCTTTTCTTGATATTCTGTTAAGCACCACACAGTACAGTGTACAAAAAAAAAGCAACCATTCTACCAAGACACCAAATAACTTTGTATATATGTTTGTTTGTACATAGGTACAAGTAGCATTCCCTGATTCATTCATATACGCGAGGAAAAAGTATTCAAAAAAAAGCCCCTTGCATGCCAGTAAGTTTTTCTCCTCCTTTTTCCTTGTAACTGTAAGAGCGTACAGGTAAACAGGTAAAACTTTCCGCTTATTCTACCCGTTTATAAGGCATACATAGCGTTAAACTAATGCAATTCTTAGCCCCCTTGAATGTTAATATTCCTTCGTGTTTGTGTGTAAACACATTGATAGAATATGTTTGTATGCAATAAATGGTTTTTCTGCTTTACTCATTTCTTTTATTAATTACATATCAGGTATGTACTTGTTTTTTTTCTTATCATGGCTCATGCTTTCCATGCACTCAACTGAGCGAGTTCTTGTGACTGTGTTATCGCTCTCCGTATAAATAGTTTATGCAAATTGAAACGTCATAATTTTTACATCTTTTTTAACTTCAGCTAACATATACATGTAAATATGTACACATTGGATGTGAAAGGCATGCATGAAAGGTAGAAAAGAGCAATGTTTCATTTCTCGGTAAAATAAAGTTGAAAAACAAAATTTACTTTTGAGATAATTCAATATATGGGAGCAATAAAGTTAACGAATGTGGGAAAGACAAAATTTAATGCTACCGTTAAATAAGTCAGGAAACTAAAGAGTATTAACAATGAAATAAAATATTATACAAATTTGTTAAGGTAACCGCATAGAAAAGACTGGCAGAGTCTTAGGACAAGGCAGCAGTAAATAACGTCTGGTTAGGCGGGCAGAGTAGAACTATTGCAAGAGAAGATGCAATTTTTTCCTTTATTATTGAAAGTAATGACGATTAGGAGTCTATGCCACCTCTCGCTCTTCTTATGTACTCCTTTCCCTCCCGTAAACATCCACCCCTCCTTAATTTTAACTTATAGTTTTGTTTCCGGTTTCTCTTATGGTTGACTTAAAATTTCCTAAAATATCTAGGAGAACGAAATGTTAAATGGTCCAAAAGAGAAGAAGAAGAGTATAATGGGGACATTAACACCCTGGATAGCTTAGCAGCTGTAAAAAGGAATTGCAGATAATTCCTTCTTCCTATGTATGTCTTCAGAAAACTTGCAGTTGAATCGAAAAGTCTTGATGTACGCGGTTCCATAATCTATTGCTTTAGCAAACAAAAGATTATCTTGCGAACGCTGCCACAGCTCCACTGTGTTTTTAGAAAAACTGAAAAAATGAATTGATTTACTTGCACTTTCATCCCGATTGTTAATAAATCATTCAGTTTTTTGTACATAAATTTAAAAAAAACTTTAGTGAACGCAAAAACAGCACCAAAGGCTTATCTCCAATTACCAGAAAATCACATACACAGTACCTTAACAAAGTCTACATACCGTACAAAAAATTATGGTGTCTCTTATTACAAACTGCACTCATGGGTTGAGGATCAAAAAGGTATATTTCGTAAGAAACAAAAACTAATATTAAATAACACCTCAAGGCTTTGTGGACTTAAGACGAAATTATAAGCAAAAAAGTTTACCTTAATCGCCAAAAAGAACACAAAAAAGTGTATATGCAGCGAATACGTATACTATTGTATTTCTAGTCTTGGTTACATTAGGTATTGTCAGGTGTCATTTGGGGTTTCCATTGCAAAGTTTAACATTTTTATCCATAACCTCCCTGAGAACATTTTGTGCTTTGAACGCGATTCGTGTTATTTACAGGGACTTGAAAATTATGCCTCAACCGAAAAGGAGGATGGAGGACATGGATCAGCTTACTTCTATTTTTACTAACAAAACCTCATCGTTTGCCGCTGGGCAATGCTGGTATAACGGATTAAATCGTGGCCGCTATTCACAATCACCAGCAAAAGTCATAAAACTCATCCAAAATCAGTTATTGCGCCAGGAAACATTGAATCCGTCCAAAAACTGATAATGCATGATCGACATGCGACATTCTGTAGAGCAATCCTACGCCCCATCATGAAGCCACGTAATAGGCTTTTCTCTTTGGATCCCACATAATTTGACAAAATCCCAAAAAGGTGCTTGCATCGATTAATGGACGAAAGGGCTTGTATAAGAACGTAACAGATGATGGATCTAAGTGAATGAGCCGAAAAGTGAACAACAGTCGGCTGTAAGGATCTTTCACGATGAGCTAAATCCAACACAAGTTGTTCGCTTTGAAATTAATAGTCGTCTGCTTTTTCGGGAAAACTGGTCTGGCAAACGATCAATTACGGCTTTGGTGAATTAAGAAAAACCAACAAACGATGTTGATGTTTTTTTTCTCACTATTAAGCTGGAAAAAGAAACTGTGCTCCCACGTAAAGTTAGTTAAAGTTGAAATATATGTAACGAGTGTTCAATTAGTATTTTTTATCAAACGTCATGCCGTCCATGCTTTTGTTTTTAGATTCCCATCAAAATTGACATTTGTTTTTTGTGCAATTTGCAAAATGCGATGGAAGCACGCAGCGAAACATACATACATAACATAGCAATTGTTAAAATTTATTACAAAGATGGGATGAAGTTAGTATTTAGTTAAATGGTTCGACAAATAAGAAAAATTGCTTCTAGATAAATGTATTTATAGAGTTAAAGTTGGAAAAGAAAAATTCTCCTGTTCCACAGAGTCCTTGTAATCTACTAATCATCAGCTTTTTTCCTCATTGCCACTCAGTTCAGTTAATCAATCCTAGCTATCTTTTTAACTAAAGTACGATATTTTGATAATAGCTTCTGTCAAACGTTCCAAAATACCACGAAACAAATGCGACGTGATGCCAAAACGTAAATCGTACTACGCAACGTAGTGTAACATATAACATTGTATATAAGTAAGGTCCTACTATATGATATATTCAATGCCTAACCGGATTAGTATATTCAAAATACCTTCGGAAACGAGTTAATCAATGTAAAATCCGATTAACATAATGAAAGCATTTTTTCAAAAACAAAATCGATGCGTTGCTTAGAAATCCATGCAAAAAAGATCGTTACAAAAACACATGCGGCTTATTGTAAGTTTAGGAGTATGTTCCAGAACTTTAAAAAATCGTGTACTATGAAAAAACATTCGGGAAAAATACTGTCCCAAAAAACCGTGCAAAAAAAAAGTATAACGAAATCCATTTTGCACATTTGTAAAACAAAACCTATTCATTTTTATTACAAAAAACAAGTTTAAATTAATGTACAGCGATAATTCGGTCCATAAGTACATACAACATATACATATATTGAAATTCAAACTAGGAACAAAAATCAGTTTCCTAAGTATCCATCGCTACTTGACAACAAGCACGCACGTTTGTGATGAATTTGATCAAAAATACCATCGTCAGTAGATAGCTTGGACATGTCTAGCGCAACTGTCATATCATATCTGATTCAAATGAAGAATTTCCTCCATGTTTAATGGCCTCTGTTAGTTTTTTCGTTGTTATAAAGTCTGTTGGTAGTAGTTTTCTTGGTTTCTTAAGTTGCTTATATAATTCTTGATATCCAAGACTCTGCCAAAGTTAAAAGTTAAAAAAAATGTTAGAACAAGAAATTGTGTAAAAAAAGTTTGTTGGTGAACCGTGTTATTTCAAAATCCTGTAAAAAAGTAGTTGGGTGTACATCTTTTGTGCTGGAGGCAATGAGAGTTAAGCATTTCGCTCTCTAGCTAACTCTTGTTTACTTATTTATGATTATAATTCGTTTGTAAGTTTATTCATGAGAAAAATAAATAAACTTTTCAGAAAATAAACATTTATTTATAACGAATATTGCCAATGGATATTTTAGTTGTTATCGATGTAGCTTAGTGAAGAAATAATTTAAGCCAGCAATTGGGACTGAAAGAAAACACGCAAAGATTTCATTTCATAACTACTTGCTTGAACTACTTAGACCCATTTCACCTCGCACGTGGAGACTATCCTAGTTTTATACCCTACTTCGCTTTTGATATAAGGATACATTAAGTTTATGCGAACGTATGTAACTCCCATAAGAAGCCGGAATGGAAGCAACTTTTTTTATCCCGTTCGGATCTGTCTGTCTGTCCATCTGATATCTGCCCATGTATTTTTGCATTCACTTGCACGTCGGAAGTGTTAGAATATTTTGGCGAAACCTATTGAAAAACATTTGGATTGGACTACTTTTTCGATCATTCCACGTATAACGCCTTCTTTTAAAAAGTCGTCATATGAAAAAATGTCCTTATTTTTAGAATTTCGTGAAAAGGAATGTTGAGTAATAAAGTTTCCTCGTTCTAAATGAATGAGAAAAATTTGGATCGGATAGGGCAATTAATCAAGTCCACTGCCCTCTTACTATAACTGACACATTATGTGGTAAAAAAGCCTAATTTTAAAAATTTCTTGGTAAAAATTGGTTCATACCGTAACAATTAACCTTCTCGAATTTGGACCACGTAGGTCTATTTTATTGAGTTTGGTTTATATAAGGCTTTTATAAGGTCAGCAGACATTTTGCGCAACCTTCAGTATGAAGGCTTCCATGTGAAGTATGCCTTTGCATAAAAATAATGTGCAATTTTCGGTTTATTATCTGGAAAATTAACGAACGACGATGTTAGGCGAAACGGTGTAGGCTATCTAATTGTCGATCTTGCCCGACTATGATGATAAACTCGGAGAGTGTCAATGCAGTGACACACAGTTTGTAAGTTTGTGAAACAAGAATTTGAGATTTCTTTTTTCCTGTTTTACTTCAAAATCGTGGAAGCAGTAAATCACAAAAAGAAATATATTTTGCTGTAAGGGATAGGACTGGTAGCCTTCCTTTAAAAGTTAAGCAGATGGCTAACTTATGGGACATCGTTTATTTGTTAATAGACGTAAGCGTTTGACTACCAATTGAAGGAGAATTGTGTTAAAACGATTATTATGATAGGTTCACAATTTATTCTAGAAAAAATGATCAAAGTCTTAAATCTCTTCCGACTAGAGCAGATTCCTTCTTCGTATGAAAAGAAGCAGCATTCTTCATAATTTTAACAAAAGCAAAAAATGAGATCACCATTTCGTGCTCTGTACAATGACAATGTCTCGACCAGGAAGGAAGGTTTTAACGAACATGAGAAACATGAGGAGAGGAAAGCTTATTTAATTGCATAATCACTTGCCATAGATGAATTCACAAACCAAAACAAATTGTTAATCACTAGACGTACTACTGCTCATGATGGCATTATTATATAAATATGTATGTGTAGTGAATACTTTACACCTAAGCAGCTCTCTCACCCTATTTTAAAAACATGAAGAAATTAATTGTTTTACTGCAGTTTCGTTGTTGTAATGCTGAAGACTCTAAACCGATTAACTTTGATTTTGTAACGTTTTTTTTTCTTTTTTAAATGCCATTTAATGTGACAGGTAGTTTCTGAACAACAACGATAACAGTAATATCAACACGAACGAGAGTTTATTGCTTGCAACAAATACCTATTTATGTAATTATATATTTATATATATATATGTAGTATTATATGTACATATATATGTATATATATATATATATATATATGTACATACATATGTACATACATGTATATATGTATATACTTATACACATAATACTGTATATATTCATGTATATATGTATGTATATACTTATACACATAATACTATGTATATATATATGTACATATACACTATTTATTTAAATAATATATGCAAGCGAGTATATATTTGTCTACATACATATATACAAATATTGTATAAATATTGAGGTAGTTTAGTTAAATGCTGTACAGCTTAGAGAGTAGGGTGTAAGGATTAAATTACTCTCAAATCAATTTAATTCCAGGGAAACATGAAAAGTTTCGCAAAGTTTACTTCTGTTTGAAAACAATTATGTGAAAGAAAAAATTGTTTTTTTTTTTTGTTTTTTAAATGCAACAACAATTCACTTGGGCATACGTGTATTTATGTATGCATGTCAGCAATGGTAACAAATTACATTACAACGAATGAGAAACACATTTGAAAATAGTTGATATGCATAAGTTTCTGGAAAAGAAAATGAGCAGAAAAATGCAGTTCACATATGCGCCTAGTGCCCGATGTGTCAGATTAACATGACATCTTTCATTTATGCCTTTTTTTCTTTTGCTATTTGCTTTTTAGACAAAGTGAACTCAACAATTTTATTGTTGACAACGGTTGACGTGATTCGATTGTCCGTGTAAAAGCCTTAAAGAATTTTATTGTGGTATTAATAACTTTAATGCTTAAGGCATTTTATTGTAATGACTAATGCCAATGTAATTGAAAAGTTCGCAGACTAAAATTAGTAAAAAAACTACATGATATACTACATATCAAGACATACTACACATCAAAGAGCGCAATTTCATTCTATTCCAAGTCCTAAATCCTAATCGTGCACTCACCCCAACCCTTGCACAAGACGAGTTAAGAGCAAATGAAGAGCAACAGGTGAGAGAACTCCTGAATTTCAACATGATCTTAATTTATTTTGAAAATAAATAATATATACGTGATAGGCGTCAGACAGTTGACTTTGATCAAAGTTCCCAGAGCCATGAAAAATGCTTATTCTTTACTTCGAAAAAGAATCTTTCCTTGAAAGACTATACGTTCTGTAGCGGTGTAAATATTACAGGTTCGGGTTACAGTGCGGACCGATATTTTTGGCTTGGGATTGATGCTATGTCTGCGGACGACAGCAATATGGCACCACCTGTCACACTACTCCAGAACAGCCGCTGTATTGCATGAAGATCCTATAAAAGTAATAGATAAGCATTAAGGTATGGGATAAATAAGCGTTAGAGAGAAAATATCCTGTAAATTGAAAGCTTTTTAGACGGGAATCCATTCGTTCTGCGAACTTTTCAACTAGCTTTCTTTGGATAGTTTTTTATTACTTTGTTGTTCTTTTTTTATACCCATCACCGAAGGAGGAGGGTCTGTTCGCTTTGTCAAAACGTTTGTAACATTTAGAAATAAGCCATTGCGACCCCATAAAGTGTATATTGTGCGCGTGGGTGCCCTAGCAGGTAAGAGCCGCGGTTTCACGGGTTCGAATCTCATGTACGATAGAGTTCTCTTTGGTCGTAGCTATAGCAACTGCTCAGTTAGTAAGCCCGTAACACTTGTCGATTGTCAAAACACCCACTGGACTGCAGCCCCCACCTCCCTATTTCTTTCTCTTTCATCTCCTCTTTCTGATAGTCACCATGTTACACGAATAAGTGATACGCCGGCTGTGTGATGTCTGTCGTAAATTTATTATTATATTCTTGGTTGCAAAAATATGCCTTCAAATTTGGCGCAACAATTGAAGGTTCTTGCGTATTGGAATTGAGCCAAATTGGTCAAAGGACGCGAGCATAGTAGAACATAATCTAAGCGTACCTTTGTTGTCAAAAATAAACAAAGTTTGGTTTTTTGTTCATTTCTTATAGACCACAGCAGACAGAACGATAAAAATTTGCTTGCATATTCGATGAGTATCCACATATTACCGATGAGTATAAAACGGTGTTGGGTACAAAAGATTCGGTTGCGGCCGAATATAGTTTTCTTACCTGTTAAATATTGAAATGAAAAAACGACTCGCAAGAATTCATTACGAGTTTGAATCATCCATCCAGCGTAGATTTTACACATACACCTTGAGACATCCTCATCCACTTGTATTAGTGCGTGGAAATTATAAATTGACAAGTCATTCTGTTATTTAAAAAAACAAAAAAAAAAACAAGCAAATAAAGAGTTGAGCACAAGAATTCCTCACACACATCGCAGTATGCAAACTCCAAGTCTATGAGTCATTTGAAGCGGAATAAAGTTTAAGTGACCTGAAAACCTCAACAAATATGATTAAGAAAGCAAATGAATAAATAACAAGGCAAAGAATTATGCTCTTTTCAAACCGACTCTTGGATACCCATCATAGCACACTATACGTATACTATGTACTAGAACAGTTTTTCTCAGAAGGAAGATTGCCTCTGCTGGGCACACGTTTACAATGGAATTTTTGTTTTTAATGATTTGTCGGTTTAATCTGGTTATAAATCAAAGGCATTACTTAAAGATATGTTTGCAAAATCTTCGCTTTCTATTTCGCGATTTTCGCATGAATTCCAATAAAAGGCAAAAGTAAATGAGGTCGAAGTCCTCTTCTGATCCATTGTATATATAGATTGAGATGTGAACTTTCAACACTTCTGAGCGCAAAAATAATAAATCAACTAAATAATAAGTTACATATGTGTTAGTAGAGAAGCTTTCAATTATTTTTCCTCTGTTTGATGCTTTTGGAGTCAATTCTCAATGGTGGGAGAAATGCATTTCCAAACTAATTTATGGATTTTCTGACCTACTCATATATAACCAAAACAACTCCGAATCTCTTTCCGGTCAAGCATATGTATAAAGTTTATCAGATATCTTATATATGTAGGTATATATGCCAATAAGCATATATATGTCATCCAGTATTTTGTTATGCGTACGTACTATGATTTTAATTAGGAATCATTTAATCAATAATGTATCAATTAATTAATTGACAAGGCAAACACAAGTATTGAGACTAATAAGAAAATTGTATTTTAAATTCCAGCTGCTTTTAATCGTCATCATTGAGAATCATTTAACGGTTAATCAACGTCTGTAATCGAGAGGCAGCGCGCAACACTCCCACTGGCTATAAATTTGATTGACACAACTGTTTAAAGCGACGACAACAGACAACTTTATTCATCACTTATTGACATAGTTAACCCTTCACGGTTCTTCTGCACTTTACTTCGTTACGAGCACTTCGTTAAGCATTCACTTATCTAAAGTGTAGAGTTTTGCAGAGTTTTTTTTCTAAGCGTACACATTTTTAAGACAGCAGCAGCTAAAACCAAAAAATGCAGTGCGGTCTAGAACAAATGAATGATTGTGAACGTTCACCGAATCGAACAAATTTACGCGTCAATTTTAATGAAAAGGGCTCCGAAGTTAAAGAGCGTCGCGAAAAGTTCCTCACAGCAAAATATGGTTCACATCAGATGAGTTTAATCAGAAAACGCTTAGCTGTCGAAATGTGGCTGTACGATGAATTGCAAAAACTCTTTGATCCGCCGGTATGTACATATGCAGTAAATCTCTCACACATTATACATTATGAAGTTTATATTGACTAAGTGATGCATGCAAAATACTTATTATACGCTGATTATTTGCTTTTGCTTTTCTTCTGATTTTCCTTTTATTGTTACATATAGAATGAAGCCATTGATGTTGATATCGATGAAATTCTAGATATGGACACAGATGACATACGAAGATCTCATTTAATTGTAAGTTCAGAAAATCAAATCAAAATTGTACACTTCTTATACGCAGCACAAGAGACACGAATGCTCATAATAGTCAGAAATTTGCTTTGCCAACTTTGCACAGAACGTGTATTACTTTATGAAAGACTGCTGGGAATTGCGTGTTTACAAGATTTCAATTAACCGATACACGAAAAGTTAGTCTTTAAGTTGGTGGAAAAATAAATTATTATGATGTTAAGATCCAGAGTATGGTCTCGTATTTTATTTATGTTAGTTTTCCGATTTGTAATATCAATGCAAAGAGAGAGCAGAATGCCGTATATGAAAACGCTGAGAATGATGAGAAAGATGCGCGATGCGCGTTATGTTGTATCAAGATCTCGGGCTTTTGAGTGGTTCAAGGCGAGCAAATGTTTGAAATCTTGCCTTGTTCAGATCGGCTAACAACATTTACCTATGAGAAAACCAGCACTGCTTCTAGAATATCGTTTTTAAACTTGAGAAATATCGTTGGACTTGTTAACAGGCTTTGGAGACTGTGCGGCCTTTCCCTTTATTTTTTTTTTTGAAGTTTTGTCCATAAGAGAAACTGCCACTCAACTTCCTTTACAAAGATCAACAAAGATTTATGTACAAGCCGGGTACGGGTAGACTTGATTTCCAACTTTACCGAAAAGTAGCGTGTGATTTATGCTAACCTGTAAGGAAATTATATTCGGCCAACATCGTTATCCTAAAAAAGATTGAAAAAAAGATAAAACAAAAATTTTCATGCCCTATATATATCTACTCTGCAAGCCCTTATATTTGATACCCATACCAACGGGATTGTGAAGAAAAAATTAAACCACCAAGTCGTCACGTCCACAACATTTAATTGTCGAATTGAAACATTCTTCTTTGCATATTGTTTGACTGCGAAGAAAAAACGAAGCCATATTTATATTAGAATTACAGTTTTTTTTATTTTAGAATTACAGTTTTAGGGAGATAACACATCTTCATATGACGGATGTACAGAATAATGTTCGGCATTCCGTCTAGTTTGCGTTATGAGTAATAAGCAGAAAACAACAAAAAAATTAAAAAATAAAAATTTGATCGTTCATAAGTTAATGTGAAGGCGGCAGATTTTTTCTATTATTGTACAGGTGCTGTAGGACTACCCATAGGATACAAATGCAAACTGTACTCATTGTGTATATTGTGATTTATAAGTAACGAGCCAATTTTGGAAAACAGAGACGATCTCATGTTGTGCTGTGGTCGGGTCCTTTGAACGATTTCGCCCAATTTTAAAAACAAACTGCATGCAAGAACTAACAGTCGTTCTGCCAAATTTAAAACCGGACAGACATGTTCAAATCGATTCAATATTTGATGCTGATCAGGAATCTATGTACTTGATGGGGTCTTCGAAGCTTCCTGAGGGCATTGCAAACGTTCCGTTGATGGTGGGTATAAAAACCCTTATCATCGTTGGAATTAGGTGTTGTACTACTGCAAATAGAACTTATATTGGAGGAGGCCGTATAACCCAAACTTCATCCAAGCCTTATTTAATAGGTACTTACTTCCCGATCTCATAATTGACAGTAGCATGGCAAGCTATTGACTATTTAACAAACGCGAAGCATACTCCTAGGTTAATAAATTTGTTTACAAGACGGAAAATTATTTGCACCATCGATCAGTTAAAAAAAAACACTGGCCAACTTCATTAGCGTTAACAGTGGAAACGATATGATAAATAATGGCAGTGCAATCAGGCTTGTCAGTAAGTTGTAAAACATAACAATAACTTGCAAGTAAATAGTTATCAAACTGTTGGGGTCAGGGACGCTTGCAAAACTTTTCTACAAATTTTGTAAAAACAACCTTGATTAGCAACTAACCCACAATTACCGCAAACCAAGCCCTCATGGCATCCCCATTATTAATTAATCGTTATACATGAGCAAATTTAATATGAGCCACGCATGTTTAAATCGTACCACTTATTGCACTTTTTGCACTTTGTACTTTGTTGTTGAAGGAGTCGTTCTAGGGCACACCAGAAAACCAATCTACTTTCACTTAAGCACATAAGCTTAAGCTTATCAATTCGTTAAAAAGAAAATATTAAAGTTTTCGACAGAGAAAAGCAATAGAATCCGGAATGCCAGGCAATGCGCATCTCTCTTTCCCCCCCTCTCTCTCTCTCTCTCTCATTTGAAGATAGGTTATTAAAATTAGTAAGTGAGCACAAATTCGATGAAATTTTTACACTAAGCGTTGGTGCCATAAACACAAAACGTACTTTCCGCAAAATTTCAAATAAATTTCACATTGTTATCTCATATATTTCCGCCCAGATTAAAACTAGCGTACAAGTGAATGTTTAAGTTTTTTACTTTCAATATACTGCCATAGTAAGAAGGTTTCTCGCATTGGGAGTGAAATTGGTATCAAATTGGTACCAAAGGCAGGGAAGAAAGCATATAAGCATCCCAAGCATCCTTTAAGAAGTAAAAATTCATTATCGAAAAGCTTTGAAGTATTCAACGAAGCTGGCTGGAGAAAAACAACTAGTTTTGAAACACTTGAGACGGAATGATTAAACAGCAAATAACATAAGACACTAGTGAGCGAAGAACGATGTGATAAATGCGAGGAAAACCTCGTTAGATTTTGACTGCACTGTTTTGATTGCACTGCTAAATGGACGGTTAAACCATTAGCTTTATACTTTTTCTGTTCTGTATAGTCAAAGAAGCTATGCCACTACTACTGACGAAACCAAATCGCATACAATCACGATCTAGTAGCAACTAGACGAGATTACATTATACTCCTCATATAGGCTAGTGATAATTAGTGATAACATCGATCAGTTTATGGCCATTTTTAACTTATGGAATCTTGTTCGACCATCAGCATTGGTGCATTTTGCCGGGAAATTTATGGTTTCATAATGGAGCTACTCTTAATCATAATCTCTGATGGCTCCTTACAGATTCTTAAAATGAATAGGTATATGCCTGCAAAATATTGATTGTAGCATTCACAGCTTTAGCTCTTACGCTAATGCTGAATGTGATGTGCGTACAATAATGCTATGTTCTCCAAGTTAGATCTCTTGCAATTTGTGGGCAATGAAAAACAAATCTTTGTTTATCTTTGTAATGTTTGTACTCCAGACACGCACAAATGGAACCGTAATTTTTATACAGAAAATACACTTATATTAAAAAAAGTTTATTATACGAAAATGATAAAAAGAAGGACAGCTCAACGCTAGCTATTTTTGTTCCGGCGTGTTTGACAATTTGTGTATGCCATGCAAGAAAAACATTTGCTCTTCTGAGGTAAACCAACCACCGAATCATTTTTGTACGCTTTCGTAAGAAGTGAAGCGCAGCTGAGCAAGCGCATATTATATCGACACAAACGACTCAAGTTTAATGAGTAAGCCGCATGGGCTACCGCTTTCCAGTTTTCGTGTACGGACGGATGGACTGATCGTATTTAAAAAGTGTATTGCGTTCTTATATGCGTCACCGAAGAGTGAAAGGTAAATTCATTTTGTCAAAATGCTTGCAACGCCTAGAAAGAAGCATCAGAAACCCCACAAAGTATGTATGTCTGTTCTCTTGGCCGCAAAAGTGAAGCTATCGACGAAAAAGCCCATAAAGTATATAAATTCTTGACCAGTTTCAAATTTGGAACGCACCTAAACATGTTCGACTATTCGTCTGCCCTTCTGTTTGTCTGCGCAACCGTGTAGTATATGCGATAAATATTCTGGGATCGACTTTTCAGCGACAATTAGCGTAGGTAGCGAAAAGACTTTCTTTTCTGTTATTTAGACAGAGAAAAAAAACTCGGTATTTTTGTTGGAAAAAGTATTTTTGTATTGTCATACCTTTTAGTGCCAGATGTCCTTGTTATAAAAGAACACAACTTCGAATATGTTTGTCTCTTCACTTAATATGAAAGCCATCTATGGGCAAATTCCGGTCTCATATTTACACGCATGTGGTAGATATAAATAGCACTGATCTAATAATGACATGTTTTGAAGGCAAATAATTATTTCACTGAATTAGTGAATGAAAAAGGAAGAAACTATTCTTTTACTTAGGGAAATTAAAGGCTCAAGCATAGTAAAATAATGATTTGCATAAATAAGTTTTCAACTTTTTAAAATTCATTTTCAGAGATTATTATCCGTTTGTAAGCGCCCGCAATCTGACATATCGGTGAGTATCTTGCTCGATGAACGTTCTCCTGAAATTGCCTTTAATCCACATTGCTTATGTTTTTCTTGCAGAAATTCATCAGTGATCTTTTAGATCGTGCTAAAACACTGTAAACTGTCTTTCTAGGATGCAACTTTATTCAATTTTTTTTTTATAATTTTTTTTTTTTTTTTTTTTTTTTTTTTGTTAAATTATTTATTAACTCTAATATTACGCAAAAACAGAAAAAATAAAAAGCTTAATTTAATTTCTAATGTACTGCGAAGAAATGAAAAATATTTTACATTTAAGTTTAGCACTACATAGAGATCGAGAGAAAGAAAGTGAAAGAAATATACATATATTTAGGTTTATTTTTTTATGATAAATACAGTTTGCAAAATAGTAAAACAAAAAATAATATTTAAATAGACTTTTTTATACATTATAACTCTATATAAGTTGCACTGAATGATTGAATGAAAAGTAATGTAAGGCAGGAAAAAAAAAATGAAAAGAAAAATATTAATCTCTTCCCTTTAAGAAAACAGCTTTATCTCAAAATATTTTGTTAAAAACAAACATTTAGTTAAATTTTATCATTAGATAATTAAATTAAATTTCATTTTTCGAAGGGATTTTTAAAAAAACTAATCAATCTTTTCATCCCGCACCATCGCAGAGAGAGTATATAAGATTTGTCAGTCCCTTTTTCATATCCCGAAATATATGCCAATAAATTACACACATACTTACTTGACGAGTAAGAGATTTGGAGTCTGTCTGTCCCTCTAAATTCGATGGAAATCCCAAAAGCATGAAAATCAAACAAAATAGTTACAGTTTGGTGTTATACCCCAAGTCGTGCTGTAAATATTGCGCTTGAAAATGGTAACGGTTCGTCCCTACGGACTGAAATGATGTGATGGTTGAAAGATTGCTTCAAGGTTTCTGTAAAATGTGCATTACCTGTCCACGAATGTTAAAACGATGTAAAGAATGCACCGCCTAGTCGCGTTATAGGCCCGTAGACCTTCTCACTCTCAAGTGTAGGTGTGTGTATAGTGCTTTTCTCGAATAGATTATCGTTAAAAGAAAACTGCTTAAGATGGTGAGCATCCAAGATTCGCTCCAGGGCGAATACACAGTTTATTTTATTCCATTTAAGTTCATTTAATGAGAAGCTCAGGTTCACTGCCAACATTTTGGTTGAAGCAACAAATTGAAAAACTAAAGTTTCAAAATCCACCTTGTTTTTGTATTTTCGTAAGAACGAAAAATTTCTCTTGTAAATTTTAATTTATTAAAGAAAAAAAACAAAAGAAAGCCGCGTGTTGCAATAAATCACAATAAAGTTAATTACTAACTTCAATTAATTGATATCGATTCTGTTCATTTGTATTTTTTTTTTTTTTTTTATTGTTTCGTTTCCGATAAATATGTAATTTGAATGTTTGTACAATACCGTCATAAAAACAGAAAAAAACCAATAATAAATAATAATAAAAAAAAATATATATGTAATTGTATATATATGTACGTAAAAATTCAGAAAATTTACTTTAATTTCTATTTTAAGTAAGTTTTTTTTGTTTTAACTAAATATATACAAAAATTCAAACTCTTAAGCTTCTTCTTCGAATCGAAAAGAGATATAAAAGTAATTTTGCAAAGTTAAGGAAATAATAAACAACGCACCGATTATATGGCATCGACGGGTAAACAATTATCCATTCAAAATTATGCTACTTTTATTATTAAAACATACACAGAGACACAGACTTAAAAAAAGAGTCAAAGTATGTGATCACATAACGAAACGATTAAAATCTATTTTTATTTTTTAGATTTTTGCTGGATGACAGAGTTTATGAATCGGTTTAATTTACTTTCGAAATGTATGACTAAACTCCCCAATGAAACTGTAACGCCTTAAAGAGCTTTTTAGCGGATAGGCAAAGAAGTGCGTTTCAATAAACCGAGCACGCGACTATTTCGTGTTCGAGAACCCCTGCAATCGGCCTTGCGTAGCTAATACATTACGATTCTAAAATTCAAGTTAAAGAATTTTGTCCCTAGACTTAACCGTGTAAGAACATTTTGCCTTACTAACGGCATACCAAATCAGAATCGTACAAAAACGGAGTTGAAAATGTATTTGTTTCGCCATCTATACGTTCCGGGTTTAAAACTAAAGAAGTGAACGTAGGAGAAAAGAAAATCCGACTGATGCAAAGCTGAGTTTTACTATATTTACGATAGGCTTAGTAACACAGGAACTTTTCTTCCTTAACACATGCTCTCGCTTACAAGTTTAAAATGTTTTTGTTTATCTTTACTTTCTTTCTACTCTCTCACTCTGCTTTAATTGGGCGAGCAATAGTTTTATAAGATCGCAAGGGATAATCTACGGGCTTTCAATCACACTAACGAAGTCGATTGATGGGAACGTTTCCAAATTCCGTGGCCGGTGATATCTGATTAATGTGGCTTAACAACGGCTACCTTGTCATGGTCATATCTCAGTAATATTACCGAGATGAACGAGGCATCATTTTTGTTCGTGTTCCTAAGTGAATACTTTAGCCTACTCGTTCAGGGAGCAGATTGCTTTACGTTAAAGTCGTTTTGCATTATTTTGCATTGCTTTGTACAAATTGTTTATTACCCCAAGAAGGGAAGCAATTAAAGTGACTTTAAAGAAACAATACTTAACCTGGAGAATTTAAAGAAACCGGAAAGAAAGGCGTACAAAAAGCGTAAAAGTCATCTTTGCGATAACTAGAGTGTTTACCACAAACATTACATCGGCGGATAGACAGATAGACATGCTTAACTCAATTCGCAACTTGGTGCTGATTAACAGGGGAACCTGTCAAGCTTCCTTCTAGGCGTTGCAAACGTCTTGACAAAATCCATCCTCATCCTAGGATGATAGGTGTAAACAAGAACGGAAAGCAACTCAATTATCAAATATTACCTAAAACAAAAAATTTCCCTTGAATATAGTTTAAAATGCAGTTCTCACCGGAGATGATGTTTACAATATTTTAAATTGACTTTCGTTTAATAAGATCTGTCCTTGCAAAATTACTTACATATCGAATAATTCTTTTAAAGCACTCAATAAATTTCATTAAACACAACATTATCTCTACACGCATATATATTATTGCTATACTTACTTAAACAACGCAGATAACTCTTTACTCAAATATTATAAACATTGAAAAAAATAAATAAAAAAAAAAACTTGAGCTCAATGAAAATACATTAAAAAAAAAAAAAAAAAAAAAAAAAAAAAAAACCGTAAATAAATAATAAAACAATGGAAGATAAAAATAATAATAATTTGCACTTAAAACTCTAGAAAATCCAAAAGATTTCTGTTTAATAAGTACTACCAAAAATTTATGCTAGTAATTAGTTAAATTAGTTTAAAGCATTTTTGATATAGGTGCTCATATACACAAACAAGCATACATACACATTATTAATTATATCGCATAGGCATACCATTGCATACATTCAAATATCACTATTTTTCTTTTGTTCATTAAAAAATTAAAAAAACAAAAAAAAGAAGAAAATAATGCAAAGGCTTTGTGGTTTGTAAGTCTTTTTTATATGCACACAAAGAAATAATAATAATAATAAAAAATAAATAAAAGAAAACAACAACAACAACAACAACGTTCAATAAATGAAAATAAGTAATGAGTAATAAATTTCGTAAACAAATCATTCATACGTACATAAAGTAATATGCAGGATAATCGAGTAAATAAAAAACCAAAAGATCAATAAATTTAATAAGCAATTTGTCATAACATATTATTTTACAATAAAGAAATGAAGCTTTGCAAATAAACAATTCCATTGCCTTTCTTCTTCTTATTCTAAATCGCAGGATGAACAACAACGATTTCTGAGATAAATCTGAGGCGAAATAGCACCTAAGCTCGCTCCCTTTAAAACATTGATTCACTCACTGATTATTAAAATTTAAACACTATTGCTTTTCTTTGATTTAGGAAAGCTATTAAAATCTTCCTATCCTAATGAAATCTTCGCCTTCAGTGGTTTATGTTTTTTAAACGTTTTTAGATAAAGGTAACTAACTTAACATAGAACTATAACACATGTGACTACCGTTAAAAATTGAAATTTCTCCGCTGATTTCATATTCAACGAAAGCGATACCATTCTAAACCCTACATCACTTGTGGTAGAGGGCAATTTGGGTGTGTTGTCCGGACGTGCGTAACACGCAGAAGGTCTTAAGATAGAACCTCCTTTCATTATACCTATCTATTCAGAATGAGAATCTAAGCTTGTTGGTCCGTCTGTCTGTCCGTCTTGTGTCTGCCCATAAAAATTTGTGTCCAAGTTGCAGGTCGCAATTTTAGAGATATTTCGATGAAATTTATTACGCTGGCGTGCTTTGACGCAAGATTGAAGGCTATTGAAAATGGTTTGAATCGGTCCACTTTTTCTACCAGTCCCCTTAAAACACCCTATTTTGAAAAGTCGCTATACGAAAAAAATGGCAATTTTTTAAGTTTCTCAACAAAAGAGGCTACGTAATAGTATCACAGCATTCTAAATTGTTGGGTAAACTTCGGACCAGCTGAGGAACTTTTTCGATAATCATTTGACAAAAAAATTAAGTGGACCAAACTTGAACCAAATGAAGCTATTTCTTGAAACCTGCTCCACATAAAATTTCTTTGAATAATAATACCCGCTTCAGAAAAAGATTTAATTTTTAATATTTTATGATGCAAATGGGCCCGTAGTGTCATATTACTCAAAAAAATTAACAATAGACAATTTGGACCACATACGTCTCTTTTTTTTTTTTTTTTTTTGAGATGCCAACATATATAAGGGTTGTCATGCAATAGCAAGCCCTTATATGGAAAGAAAATATAATATCTAGTTTTTTATGGCGGAACTTGAAAGTAGTAAAATTTTTGAGAAGTAAATTATCTTTTCTACATTTGAATCAGGCCATATGATGCTTTAGGCATCCTGCAATGTATGGGTTTTCAAGAAATATATGTTTTTGCATGAAATTGCAGCCATGCCCAATTCTTGTTTTGCCTAAGTTGTTTTATGCTGATTTTTTTTGTAGATTTTCACCTATACATATCCCAATTGCCATTAAAATCGTAACATTTTTTTATTATTAATTACAATAGTAATTACACTCATCACCTAAGAATGAGGGGTATATTCATTTCGTCAAAATGTTTACAACACCCAGAAGAAAGTTTCAGAGACGCCGCAAAGTATATATATAAATATATATATATTCTTGAGCAGCTGCGGAAAAATGGGCCTATCCATTATAATGTGATATATTAAAATGTGCTTCACACAAACATCCGTGTATAGTCAATTGCAGCATTGCTTTAAAATTTGCGAAATAATGAATACATAAAGTAGTTCTGCTTTTCAAGAATTTATTTAATTCCCATTGAGAAAAAAATTTGACTTCTGCAATTATACAAATGTATACAATCCAGTGCATGATTTAAACAGTTGTATATAGATTTCGGCCGATATTCTATGACTTTACTAAATTTCTATGAAAATGAACAAAATTCCTACATTTTTCTATAAAAATAAACAAAATCCAACAAATCAAAAACATTTCTATGAAAATAAACAAAATCCACACATTTTTCTAGAACTCTTTGTTTTGGAACGGCCATGATTGCAAAATTTTACGTGGAAAGTTGATGTTTGTCATATGTATTTTTAGTTTATAATTGTCGTAGAATGGCCTGAGACCTATATATCATTTATTATGGCCTATAATATCATTTATATAATACATCTCTCGATGTTTTCCGGGACACAACAAGATATATACAGATTTATTTACATAGTGTTTTCAATTTTTTTTAATGTACGACTCTGCTAGCAAGTTATGCTGACGGGTAATAATTTTGGGGACTGCCAACCATTGTGTGCGGGTCATTATTATGCTCAGCTGATTTTTATGTATCGTAAAACAAAACAGCTGTTCTACAACATTGCTACTACGATTTGCGCGTTTTTAACAGATTTGTGTGAAGAAATTTTATTTGCAAATTTTAAATTAAAATTTTAAAGGAACAAAGATTTGTGAGAAAAACTAATAATAAATTTCCTAGATAAAGGTTAATTTTCAAAAACCCTCTTACTTCTGCAATATCTATCACCTAATTTACGAAAATTGGTCAATTTCGCTATGTCAAACAACTTAATAAAAATCAAACCTCAAACCAATAGAACCGACGTTGACGAAGGTGGCGGCGGCGATAATGCTTACAATGTATCCATGACTTTAGCACCCAGTGAATTGCAAAGAATTCTACATCAATCACATTATACGAATGCAACCAGTTTTTTGAGCAACTCGTTCAAAGCGAATTTGTTAATAGATTCGACGACTATTTGTGAAAAATCAGGGGCACTAGACAGCATTGAGTATCCAAAGGAGAAAGCTGATATCTTATTTTCACAATTTTTAGAGGTATGGAAAATTAGAGCGAATGGTTCGGATGTGTTCGACACCATACAAGATTTAATATTCGCTTGCGCTGGTGTGTTGGAGAGTGCAAAGCAGGAAGCGTCGCGTTATGGAGAGGAGAAAGGCCGCTCGAACAGCTGGAAATGGTTAGAGCAAGAATTGAAAACTTGGAAACTGCTGTATGCTTTGTATAAGGATAGAACTTTGGTGCAATGCGGAGATGAAGCTATGGGTTTTGATGGGGCAACTTTGGGAGGTTCCGAAAAAGAAGTAATTTCCCAATTATATAATTGCAATTCCACTCTCAGGGAATATCAACTGATCATAGATTGGTTAGAAGCCTGCTACGAGTGTCGCGATTACGGACCCTTAATAGGCCACACTACCGATCGTAGTGTATCTTGGGAGAATACCTTGTTCCAACTAAAAAAAAAGAAGCAATTGGCTTTTGGCACAGGGGCAGAAATAGTAAAGTCTATAGACCCTGACGCTCCTATCAGGGAAAAAAGACCTTTACATGCTTTGGATGAGGAGGACAGCATGCGCTTATCACGTTGCCTATTCCAAGAAGTACGTCAAGGTCGTATCGACGAAGCCACGAGCATGTGCAAATATTATGGTCAGAGTTGGCGTGCAGCTATTTTCGAGGGTTGGCGCTTGCATGAAGATCCTAACTATGATACTATCGGAGCAAATAAAAGCGAAAAATTGTCAATTGAAGGTAATCCGCGACGAGATATTTGGAAAAAATGCGCTTGGCTTATGGCCGATAGTAAAAAATTCGATGAATATACCAGAGCAATAGCAGGCGCATTTTCGGGTCATTTGGATTCATTAAAATCTTTACTGGGCAACTCTTGGGAAGATCTTCTATGGGCATACCTTAAAGTGCAAGTGGACATTCGCGTTGAAAGTGAAATAAGAGCTTGCTGTTTGAAGCCCTATCATCCCTTGCCTGAAGAATATTGGAACTCAAAAATGTCATTGGAACAGATTTTCGATGAATTGTTGGTGCACAACGACGCCGAAGTACGCGATTATGCTCAGAGTAAAATAGGTATCACACAAAAGTATTTCATACTTGACAATATTTCGGAATTGTTGCAGCAAATGCGACATTGGATCGATAATGAAGATGCTGAGTGCGAAACTGAATGTATTCCCATAACACCACATATGCTACGATTCCTTACGCATATAGTATTATTTATGAGACAAATTGGACGTGTAGATATAGAGGACGCAGCATATCAACAAAATCATATTATAGCAGCTTATGTGGAATGCTTAATAACTATGGGCGATGCTCAATTGGTAGCTTTCTATACAGCAACGTTACCAAGCAAAACAAGTGTTTCGCTTTATTCGAAATTTCTTGAGAAGATTCATAAAAAAGAAGCACGTTCAATAGCCTTAGAAGAAGCCATAAATGTTGGTTTAAATGTGGAAGAAATTACGCGGCATGCTGTCGAAACAATACGTCATACAATGCCAACAGACAGCGATATGACGAGTTCCCTGCAAGCTGGTGAAATAACCGAATTTGATCAAAGAAAAATTAAGGCTTTAGAATGGCTTACATTCTTACCAGCTCAGCGAGGTGAATTGCTGTGGCAGGCTAATGCCATGACTCGTACTTACTTGGCTGAAAATAAAATCGAATGTGTGCGAGCAATTTCGAATATGATACCGTCAGATTCTTTAGCACAAATCATAAAATTATATAGCACCAAGGATGACATACCGTATCGTGAAGATTGTAGCATTAAAGAGTACCTAAGCTATAAAGTCTATCTCGCAGCCATTGATAGCTTCGATGAGTGGACCCGCTTATATCACAATCGTCCTAAAGAACCCGAACCAGCGATGATGGGAGCTAATTTCACAGAGCGGGTTGCTTGCGAGCATAGAGAGCAAGTCTACAGAGCCGAACTTAATCATTGGCATATAACTTTGCAGGAACACGTTAAAGGTTGAAACGAAGCAGTTTTCTTTTCAATCATTATAAATTTAACTTCTTTTTGGCATTACAGTTTGTCGTGATTCTTTATATAACGTGTTGGTATTTCCGGAAATGGGTTGGCTTATTGATCCAGATGCACCGAAAACTTTTAACAGTAATAATGTGGCTTGGGAGACACGCCTCACGCAGCTAGAGAAGTTACGAAGCATTTGTATACCAGAAATTGTCTTATTGTTGTACAAGGTCTTGCACGTTTCAAAAGATTTTCAAGGCTGCATAAAATTAGCCGATGATATAGCTTCGGAGACACGCCAACTTTATAAGGTCTACACGAAACATAAATTGGCAGATTTACTCTCAAAATTGGCGGATTCATCCCTGGAATTGCTTAACAAAAAGTTGGATCCTTGGGGTTATTCAGCGCAAATATAATGTTTACAATTATACAAATATAATGTTTACAATTAAATCTTTTTTATATTTTCAAACATCAACCTTTTGATAATAAATTTTTTTTTTCGAAAAGCAAGTGGGAAAGAGTATAACTTTGTTATATTTTGTCACTTTGACATAATTTTTATTATATAGTTTTATATGAAAAGAAAACTATATTTTACAAGCAATAGTTCTTCTAACTTCCTCACTAATAAGATTACTCCACATGTTCCGAACGGTCTATCAAAAGGGTTGTTTCTCTATCCTATACAGTGTGGGCGGTAATCCATTAAAGCTATGGACCATACATGTAAGAATCACCCAAAAAAGTTTGTATAATTATATAAGAAGCATTTTTCTACAGACAAAAAATGGTTACGTCAAACGTGTATATGATGAAGATATTAAGTCTTTGGTTTTGGAAATAATGGGAACAAACGTATCAACCATGTACATTTCAACGCCCAGGGGCAATAATCAGCAACTGGGCATAAAATTGCCTTTTCTCGTGTTATTAATTAAAAATATGCATAAATACTTTACGTTCGAAGTTAAAGTGAGAGCGACTTCCGTCCTTGTTTTGTTTAAAGGTTAGAAATATGAAAATTCTCTTTTTCTCTACAGATTGTTGATGATCAACGTTTTATGCGCCGTTTTCGTGTATCAAATTTCCAAAGTAAAACTTCAGTTAAACCATTTTGCACCTCTATGCCCATGGGCATGTCCCCAGGCTGGAATCAAATACATTTCAATTTGGCTGACTTCACAAGACGCGCTTATGGCACTAACTACATGGAAACTGTACGCTTACAAATTCACGCCAACGTGCGTATACGGCGCATTTATTTCACAGATCGTCTATATCAAGAGAGCGAGTTGCCAAACGAGTACCGTTTGATCGGTCAGCCAAAGACTAAAAAGCCAATAAGCTGGCGGGTTCCGGCTGCACGACCGCCATCACCGCAAACTATTCGCGGGGCCACTGCCAGAAGCACAAAAACCTCAATTCCAGCGCCTGAACCTAAAAAGGAGGAATTAACTGAAGAAGCACAACCGCCACCACCACCACAACCACCACCAGAGGAGAAAATTGAGTAAAAGCCTTTTTTCCCCATTATCCATCTCATATTTTTTGCTATTAAATGTTTATAATTTGTAAAAAACTTTCTAAATTTTATTGCAACAAATAAATGGTTAACTTCTTGCATTTTAAAGCTTGACTGACATGTTAAAGAAATTAAATTTTCTAATTATCTTCTGCAACCAAGTTGTAGTTTTCGTTCGCCAAATGCAGTAAATCATTTTCAACATTATGCAAAGCGTTACGGTATTCTGTTATCTCTAGAGCCTCCCACTCTGCTTTGAAAGAAGCTTTGGGGTCTTGAGACATTGACATTGCCGACATTGTCATTGCATCCGCTTGAGCCTGCGTTTGGTCAGCCTGATTATTTTCACCCAAAACTACAGTGTAAATGGATCGCAAGCCAAAGACATTAAGAAAATACCAAGAAGCTGAAGAGACCCAAGCAGCATCTAAAGCGGCTAATTCAACGCCCCGTTGCAACATAGGCTTAAAACGTAAAGTCAATGGAAAAGGTACTTTAGTGGTTACAAAACCACTAAACATCCAATTTATCCAACCGCCTATTATAACCATGGGTAAAACGTTGATGAAATTGCCTTTAACCATGTCCGTTAGAACTGCCGTGGAATTTTGTGACACTGGCGGCCTTCTCTGAGTCTTAAAATAGCCATTTTCCTCATTATTGAAGAAATTTTTGCGCATTGCAAACGAGTGAGCCGTCAAATACCAACCATTCTCACGTAATAACCGGGATCGTATCATAACTTGACTAAAATAAATATATAGTTCATTGTTTGTGGAATATACTTATGTATACTTATGTTTGCTTTTCTTACCTGTCTTGGACCTGCAGCATTTCGGCTTTTTTCTGCGAAGATATCAAAGTCGAAACATAATGCCTTAAAATGCCTATGAAAAAAGCGATCAACACAATAGGCAAAAATACCCAAACTCTTATATTGGGATCAATTAAAAGTTCAGTCATTATTTCTTTTTACTAAACGCTTTAAAAAACAATTTGCAAATATCTCGAACGGACACGAATAAGCAGAGTTTATATAGTATTGACACAAATTGACGAATAACAGCTGACGAAAAATGTTCGACGACTTTGTATCACTGCACGATGGTTTATACTAAGTAGTAACTTTCTTATTTTTATTTCTCATTTAAAATTGTTAGTTTATTTCTTCAATTATTAAAATTAAACTGTAGGAGTGGATGCTTGTTAATATGAGATGATCTATAGCATCAGTTTTCTGGGTAATTTACCGTAATCCGATCGGTTGCTAAATATGTTTCTTTAGATTTTTAAAGTATACCATTAGTTAGGCTTAGTTTTTATATTGAGTGACACTCTGCAATAAGTCGAAAGCGATGGATTTGAGTTCTTAGAAAGAATCATTGGCAATTTAAATTCCAACATATAAAAAGCAATGAAATATTTTTCAATATTTGAAATTTTGTGACTTGTTTGTTTTGGCAACACTGTTAAATTTGTCAATTAATCTATAATTTTTCCTTGGATTGTTGCAAATAAAGAGCAAAAGCGGCTTTTTAATAAAATATTGAACAATTTTTTCAGAAATACTTTATAAATTATATTTTTTTACAATCTATCATTAAAACAACCATACAGGTGAGAAGTGAATAATTTTCAAGGGGTAATCGAAAAAAATGTTTTCCCCTTACCAGGGTAATGGAAAAAGTTGATACAAATTCACAAGGAAACTTGCCTACAGCTGAATCAACTCAGCCAATACCATCTGCGAACAGTAACGCCAGTAATCCTACCGCAGCATCGCAATGTAAAAAGAATCGTAGTGATTTAAATGCATTACCGACACGCCAATACTTGGATCAAACGGTGGCACCTATTTTGCTGCATGGATTACAAACTCTGGCACGGGAGCGTCCAGCAGATCCTATCAATTTTTTAGCTTCTTATCTATTGAAAAATAAGAATCGCTGTGAGGAGGCTATACCGGAAAATGTGTAAATGTGTAGTGTGCTTGGACAGTTAAACTTTTCTTACAAGTTCTTCAATAAACAAATTTTTAGTAAGAATATATTATAATATTTGCCAAATATTACATTGAAATAAGCTGGTCCTATAATTAATTTTTCGAACAATTTACTTTTAGTTTAGTTCACGTAAGGTTTCTCTCATTTGGTGTATAAAAAATAAACGTAGTTGTTTAAATTTTACATAAAACAATTTTATTAATCATCCACTTCCATTTCGCTAACGCCGAACATGCCCGCCATAAGACAACCATAATTTAAAGCATTTGAAGCTGTTATATCCGTGGGGGGCGATATGGGTTCTTCATCGCCTTGATAGATGTATGGCAACCTCAACATCCAATAGGCGCTTTGGCTCAGCTTGGGGGGATCAGGTAAGCCCAATATAAAAATGTAGCCCTGTTCGCCTGTACGCACTTTAGGATCCAATATAACGTTCACGGGAGCTTTCGGTGTAACCACATGTATTCTCATCAGCTGGGCTACATCAAATTTTTTCGTGCGACAGGGGCAGGGAAAATACAACGGCATATTATTATAGACAACCTTACTTCCACTGTCACGTAGAATACCTTCAAATAATTCGTTTTTTTTTTTTTTTTTTTAATTATAATAATATATAAAATATCGTAACAAACCTGATCCTCCTCTTAATACTTTGTCAGGTGCGGACATCATAAATCGGTGGCCGCGTGGGCATTCATATTCAAAACCGACAAATATTTTCAACACGAACACTTCACCCATTTTGCGATAGCGTGTTTTTTCGTAAGCAGCCGCCCATGATGCTGAATGTTCCAAGCGGACGTGTACATCCCAAGGTAAAAGAAAATTGGAGCCTGTCAAAAATCCACTTTGGAAATGTTCCATTAAACCAGTATTGTGACTATAAACCGAGCTCGCACCCACACAACATAAAGACCAACTAGGAAATTGCGGCAATAAGCCTACTGGACTTTCAGTGTGAACCATACCCGGAAGATATTCAGTGGTAGAAGGCTGTCGTAATACGGAACGTTCTTTATCTTCGTCTTGAAGCTCTTTGTCTTTTACTTTTAAAATCAGCTCATTTACAGACTCGTCGGAACTGTTCATAACATTGTCGCGCTCATCAATTTTATTCAAATTATCTAAAGAAACTGAAAGACTAAGATTGGTATGAGAGTTTTGAGAAGCCATTAATCGTTGCGACATATTGTCATCTTCATAATTGTCCTCATCGGAATGGGCATTAATTGAATAAAACTCATCTTCTTTATTGAGATTAGGAGAGGTTTTACAAAACGCGCGGTCGTATTCAGCAGCCCTGAAATTAGGACATTGGAAATAAAATATTAGTTAATACAGGCCTTTTTTATGAAGCTGAGAACGTCTTGCCTATAATCGTTAATGGAAGGTTCAAATATTGCGAAACGTATGTGCTTGACTTTTGCACACAATGTGCAATTATTGGCCATATATTCATAGAACTCATAATTGGCATGACGTATGCTGTAAGGATCCTCGCGACGTCCTTGCGTCTTTCCACAGTTGCAAGCGGATATGTATACAACACCGCTAGAATGTTCAGTTGCTTCTTTAACAATATGTTTAGGAAGAGCGCAAGGGCTGCCACGCAAACTAGGATATTCGCATTGCTGTTTACCCGATTTCCAACACGTTTCGCACATTTCTCTTAAAGTTAATTCATTAATAGATTTATCTGGACCTCTTGCATATTTTCGATAAAGTGTAACGGCCTCTTCTGTCTAGGAAAATAAGCTGAACTTAGTCATATGCTTTCGCTTTAGAAATGCTTACCATTTTCTTATGGATCACAGCACTATAGTAAGTAAGCGTAGGATTATTGTACATAGAAAAGGCTTTTTGTAATCCGATATCGCAGCAAGCCTTAAAAAATCTGGAAATGCATTAAGTAACTAAGTTTTATTGGTATTGAAAATCCAGATACTTACTCGCTGTCGTAATTTAAAATTTTATCAAAGTTTTCTAAGTAAGCTTTCTGAAATTTAAAGGGTTTTTACCATCAACGGCTATTTGCCAAATGTATAACACTTACATAATCTGCATCGTTTGCCTCAAATTCTTTATTATCGGGATTTTCTATGAAAATCTTGTGTAATAACTTAAAAGCTTCAAACCAAGGTTTGGCGGACAGTAGAACAAAATGACTTTTACCCTTATACTTGGATAAATTGTCATTGAAGCCAGTGTCCAAAGCCTGATCGACATGCTCTTTTAGTAGATCCATAAATTTACGATTGTGTGCAAAAAAGTTTTCGTCTTCGGACGGCTTTTCGTCACTGTCATTGAGGTCCGAAAGGGGTCTACCAAAATCCTATTAAAAATTTCAAAGTTCTTACAGTTTCTTTTAAAGTCAACTTCATCTTTTTACCTTATACGGCAGCAATTCTTCTATTTCTTCGTCAGTTTGCAATAAGCTTGGTTTCTTCAGTAATTCATGCAAAAAATGTACCGAACTCAATACCGGATCTTCTCGATGCTTGTCATTTAAATTATAATAAACGAAACGCTGGTTAACCGGTATAGAGAATAGCGAAGATGCATTATTATTGACCACTATATACTCATTACGTAACATTTTATAGATATTATCTTCCACTTCGAACTCCATTTTGGAAATCGATTCGTAAGTCTTCTCTGCAATTAGAATCGAAAGACATAATTCGAATTAATAAATGAAGACAACTCTAACTAACCCTAACAGACTTACCATAACCTTTAGGTAAGTTTTCAAAAAGGAATAGAACCCTTGGAGAGCATAAGCGAGCAGTTTTACCAAACATAAATCCAGTTCTGGAATTTTTAATAAATTTGGGCAAAAAACGTAGAACGTGACGATCTCTTAAATAACATTGTTGATGAGTAAAAAGTCATTTTTTAAGATAATTTCAGGATTACCTGATAATCTTCAAGGCTTTAAACATGCCCAACAATGAAGCATCAAAAGTAACACTAAGCTCAACAAAAACTATCAGGTGGCACACGTGAGTAGCAAAGAGGAACATGCGTGCAAAACGACTACGCATACGTTGATGGAAAGTTAAAAATTGATCAAAGGTTTCGTTCTGCAGTTCTTCCAAAAGCAATTTTTGCATGCAAAACGCGTCCAAAGTGGTTTCGAAGTGCAGCCACAATATGGACTCAGCAGGATTATAATAAAATTGAATTTGACCCTAAATAGAAATGCATATAAATTTCACGTTGACATACACACATAGATATTAGATAGATAGATTATAGAGGATTTTATTTTCCATGTTAAATGTACTTACCTCTTTAGCTTCGTGGTCTAGTAAAGCGGGATGCCGGTCTAATAAATTAAGAGCTACCATTTTATTGCAATCAGGAAATGCAGATTTACCTATAACTCCTATGATCACTAATTTTTTATCATTTTGCAGCAATAATTTGCTAAAAAGAAAATTTTTCAAATAGTTTCTTTTCTATTTATGGGTCAAGAAAGCTGTAAGGACATATACTTAACGTTCTCCGGCATTTCCGGATATTCCCATGATAGATATGTTGTCATTTTTATATTATTGTACGGTGTACCGACTATTCTCGGTTAAATTATTCACTTAACAAGGAAGTTGTTTACGTTTTGAAAATCTATTAATCTATTAACTTTCACATATCAGACTGCAGTATTTCTGCTTCTTAAAATCCGAATTTGAAAGAGATCATTGCATGTAATCCATAATTCTGGACTAACAACACAAGCAAAAGCTAATTGCTAGAAAATGAAATCAATTTACTTTTTTTTTTGTTTTTCAAAGTTATTACGCTTATCGTTTACGAAAGCTGATAATTGTTTAATTAGCCTAATTTATTTAATTATTAAAAGGTAAAATTGCTTAATTTATTTTGCAAATTTATTCCTTCGTCGAGCTTTACTCGTAACATTTGCTTGCGTATAAGAAAATTTAATAATCCATTCAATAATTAAGTATAAGATAAATTAGTGAAAGCTATGTAATCGCGTACATACGTTAGATATTGGAATTAGACATGGGTCCATTATAAACACCTTTAGAATTTTTTTTTGTATCATGCAAACAAAATCTAGTTGCTAGAGCATGAAAAAGTCAGCTGTTCTGTCTGGTCAAACGGTCTGGGTAAACGAAGTAATAACATTTCTGACAAAAAAAGCTATCAATTTGACGGAAACAAAGAAAAGCAATAATTAATTATAATTTGAGATTAAAAGTTTTTTCTAATAGACATGGGATGTGATGGCGGCACAATACCAAGACGGGATGAACTAGTACGTGTTAAAAAGAAACCAGAAGAGGTAATGATTTATGATAGTAACTTTCTTAAAAAATATGGGCTCAATATTCTATTTTATAGAAAGATAAAGATGCTGAACGCGAATTTCGATGGCTACATTGTGCTCTCACACAGCAGCGTTTGCAAGAGCCCATTGTTATGTGTGGTTTGGGCCGTTTATACTCAAAGCAAAATGTTATAGAGCAACTACTAGAAAAAGACAAAATGCCCGACACGATTAAACACATTAGAAGTATGAAGGATATTAAGCAATTGAAGTTGACGCCTAATCCAGCGTTTACAGGAGCTGATAAAACCGAGGTACGGCATGCACCGTATATTTGTAAACTTATTGGCTTGGAAATGTCAGGAAAGTTCCGTTTTATAGCTTTATGGAGTTGTGGTTGTGTTGTGTCTGAAAGAGCTATAAAAGAAATTAAAGGTTTTTCAAAAAGTGCCGGCAGTTTGTGTCCGCTTTGCCAACAACCTTTTAATGTTGAGGATGTAATTGTACTCAATCCTGTGGACGAAGATTTGGAAATGATGCATTTGAAAATGGAAATGCGCAATGCGAAGCGCAAGGCAAACAAAAAATGTAAGAAGGACAGTTGTCCTAAAACAGAAAGTGTAATAGAAAAGCCTGGCGAAAAATCTGAAAGCAAAGAAGACAAAGAAACTACGGACGAACCATCGACAAGCAAAGATTTAATAACAAGTACCAAAGTAAATGGTAACATTGCCAAGTTGAAAGTTGTCGCTAATCATAATCCGAAACGTTTGGGATCGGGCTCAGACGTCTTAGAAGATCCTGAAATGAAGCGTTTAAAAACTGAATATAGCGTAGCTAAGGACCCTAAAGCTACTGATGTCTACAAATCTCTGTTCACTACTCACAGCAGTGCTAAAGATCAAGAACGTGCGCATTGGATTACTTACAATCCATTTTATAATTAATAGCGGAGGTACACTAGGAGTATTTGGAACGTTATATACAATCAAAAGGATTAATGTGAAAATAGTCACAAATTTGTAAAAGTGCAGTGACTTTATTAAATGATGTATACTAATATTAAAATTGAAACATTTTCCGACGCAATCTACGAGCAAAGAGTGACTCGAAGAAACTAAATTTTAATAAAATATTTTATCGGTATGCTAAACGGCCGTCTCGACTTCTTCTTCAGCTGCATAATCGTCGTAGTCGTCGAATTCCGCCTCCTCGGTGAAAGGGTAATCTTGCATTTCGCTTAGCATAGCAGTAACCGCTTCAGGATTTTCTTCTGTTTGCTCCATTTGTAGCGTGCTTTCAAGCTCAACTTGTGCGGTGATTTCATCGTCTTCGGTATTTAAGTCTTCTTCATCGTTTAACTCGTCAATAGCCTCAGGCATTTCTTCTACATCCTCATCCAATTCTTCTTCCTCGTTTCTTTCATCATCTACTTCGTCCTCATCCATTTCTTCTTCATCCTCATTATTGTTTTCAATTTCCTCATCTTCGCCATACGTTGTTGGTAGTGACTGCTGCAGGTGTTGTGCCTCCTTTGATCTTTGCATTTCAAAGCTTCGACCATTTCTACTAACTTCTTCCATCATTTGCTGTTGCATCTGCATTAAAAGCTCTACTTGCTGCATATATTGCTGTTGCTGGAAACGTTCATCTTCTAAGGCATTCGAATTTTCCAAAGGCTTTGGCCTTTCGGGCAAATTGTTCAACAAAGTCGCATGCTGTTGAGTGACATGCAATGCTAAGGAATCGGCATCTGGGTGCAAAGCACCGCATACTATACACAGTAAAGTTTCCTTTCCCCTGGCCCGCAGTAGTTCCTGTTTCTGAGTCTCGAAATGATTTTGTATGTGCTTGTTGAGATAAGCCGCTTGGCTATATGATTTCCCACATATATGGCAGGGAAAAGGCTTTTCCCCTGAATGTATCTTCATGTGCACACTTAAACTGGAAGCCTGTGTAAAGGACTTCTCGCATAGTTTGCATTGAAACGGTTTTTCCCCAGTATGGATACGCATGTGGATGTTCAAACTGCCAGATTGAGTAAAAGAACGATCACAGATAGAGCAAGTGAAGGGCTTCTCGCCCATGTGGCATTTCATGTGCTGCACTAGCTGAGAGGAGTTAGCGAAGGCGGAGCGGCATATGGAGCACTGATACAATAAAACTTGAGTATGTGTTCTTACGTGCTCCTCCAGTTGGGCCTCATGCTTAAAAGTTCTGTCACATTCTTGGCAGGAAAATCGTTCACCCTCCTCATGAGATTTCAAGTGCATAACTAAAGAACTGGAATTCACAAACCCTTTATCACATAAATGACATTGATGAGGTTTTTTGACAGCATGGGACCTGACATGAACCATCAAACTACTCGATTGGGTAAACGCTTTGGAGCACAATTCACATTTATACGGTTTCTCACCGCTGTGTATACGTATATGTGTGTTCAAGCTACCGATATGTGTAAAAGTTTTTTCACAAATGGAACACTGGAAGGGTTTATTGGTAATATGGCAGCGTACATGTTTGGATAAGTCCCCTGCGCTTAGAAATGAAGCTTCACAATGAGCGCACTGAAAGCACTTTGGTTCTTTACTGTTTAGCGACGATAACTGCATAGCAGCTGTTTCTGCAGCGCTTTTTCTACCACGTCCTCTCTTCATCGGTACTGGCATTCGTGCAACTGTGGAGCTTTGCTGGGGGTTTATTAAAATGATTGATGTAGACTCGTGAGGATCGGCTGTTTTTAATTCTATACTGTTCCCATGTATAATGCTATAATTATTTGTATTGTTTGTGTTAGAGTTTTCTGTCCCGGTATGATTAAGAACCATTTGTTTTTCGTCGACTTCATCTACAATAGCGCTGTCTCGTGTATTGTTATTCGAATTTGTTTGTAATGTTGTATCGCTTGAAGTAGAACTTGATGAAGAAGACGACGACGAAGAACTATCATCATCATCTGAATCCGTGTCACTATCGGAAGGTTCCTCTTCAGGTAGTGTCCCGTTTTCTTTCTCGCCTAAATCGACCAATTCACAAACCGGTTCTAATACCCAACTATAATCTTTATCATCATTTGAATCAACCTCTTCGCTTTCTTCTGGTTCAGGCAGGTCTGCATGCTGTGTGTTCATATGCTCATACATAAGTAAAGGATTTACAAAATATTCTTCGCAACACATACAATGAAATGTTAGATCTGGTTGTTTGGATTGTTGAGCTGCTGTTTGCTCCAATATCCTTTTGTTTAAGGCATCTTCAGTGATTGGAATTATGGTTAACGGTAGGTTCAAATAATTTAAATTTTTACTAACGTTTACTGCGTTATTCATAAATGCGTTCATTTCTAAGGTCATTATGTAGGCTGTGAAAACAATAAAAAAATGTATAAATTATGATTGGATTTAAACAAAGATATTCCTATCCTACTTGGGAAAAATTACGTGCAATACTTCGCTTTGGCTTAGTTGATTAAAACTCAACATGCCCAAAATATACATGCATACATATATATAAAAGTATACACATAGATATGTATACATATATTTTGATGTACGGATGCAGTAAATTCTAACGTTTCATCTTATGAAATGCCAGGAGACGGCAGACATTTTCGTTGGAATTTGGCCATAATCAAAAAAACCGTTGTACCTATAATATTTGTGCCTATCACACAAACCCTTTACCGTAAGAAGACCTCTGTTAAACCTTAAAAATCAATGCCAAATCTCTGTTAATCCCTGTTGTTGGTCAATAAATATCTAGACTCTCAACGTAACTATCGCCTTTTTTTTGACTTGTAGATGTGAGTGGGTGCGTATGTTATTCTGAAACTCTGTGGCCGCAAAGGACGTAATCATATATTTAGAGGAGACCGGCTGCTGTGCTGAGTATAAAATTTTAAATAAAGCACCCGCAAAATTCAAAACAATTCACCGCAAAGAAAGTACCGCATTGTTCAGAATATTGAACATTGTAAATTATACGTTTAGATTGTAAGCTAGATTTATGAATAAAGAAAATATTTATTATTTAAACCTAAACGCCTAAAACTATATTCTAAACTATGATCAATTACTACTCATTCCCCAGAATCAATCTAAAGCAATTATTTCAATTTCGATTAAATAAAAGTTTTTATGATATACATGCTTTGCTACTTTTTTCTTTGTAGCTTCTCCTTTCACAATTACCACTAACAATCTTAAGAATGTTTCAGTATCTTATAAAATTTTTTCTACTATTGTTCAAGATTTTTAGAGTAATCAAAAGGCTTGATACAGAAAAGTTTGAATTAAATATAAAATGCTCGACTTACCTTCTTTGTTCGTAGGGTTTATAGTAAAGAATAAATTTATGTAAAGTAATTTATGAAATCAATTCCCTGCATCTGTATACATAAAAGCGGTGGCCAATCTCCATAACTTTGTTTTAATGATTTTTATAAACTGTTTGTGCAGTTGCACAAGTTCATCTCGTTAAGTTTATTTTTCATGATTCAAATATTCACTGTATCAAATATATTAGATTCCTTCGATTTTTACTTAAGAAGTTTCTTTTACAATTAAAAGCGTTTTTGCGGCTATTAATATAATTTAGAAAAAAAGGATATTTTTGGTTTTGTTTTTTTGTTGACATTATATTTGTTGTTGGATAATGTCAAAGAAAAGATTCGCTCTGCTTTTGTAGAGAGCACAGGGCTGTTATGTTATTATTTTTTCTTTAAAATTAATATAAACAGAAGATTCTCATGGAGAAGCACTTAAATCCATTTTTATAAAAAAAAGGCAAACGTTTAAAAGCAAAACTTAAAAAATTAAAGTTAAAATGTCAAATTGTTAAAATATAAATAAACTTGGTGCCGTAGACATGCCGTATATTGTGTGAAAACTAAATGTTCGATTGATCATGAAGCGACATCTTTTAGTTTTTTTTTTAGCTAAAGTACTGACGAAAATCGAATAATTCGGAAAATTCGGTAAGTGCCCACATCTAAGATCTTATTAACTATTACGTTTGTAGAATCTATTCGTGTGGATATAACGAGTTTGTAGAACCTCTTCGGGTGGATGTAAGGAGTTTGTAGGACCTATTTCGATCATAATTCATGCATAAATTGTTTTTTTTTTACCATTTTTCTTATTTAATGCACGCAACTCTGTGTTCTGTAAATTCTGCATAGATGGTATTTTTTTTAAAAACCATGTAAACAAAAAAACAGTTAACGGTTTTCTGGGAAATTTCACAATTGGAATAAAGAAGTTGTGTGGATTGCAAAATTGGCAAAATAGTAGAAAATGGAAAAGAAAGTGCAGCACTCTGTTTGTTAATTATTTTGGCATTTTTATTGATCAGCGGTCGTAAAATTAGTGCTTGTTTTTTGCTTGTCTAAATTTGAGTCACTTATTATCCAAAAACATGTTCCGAAACAAAACTGGCAATAATAAAATCCTTCAATATCAATTTCGCGTTAACACAAGCTTCTTATGAAAATCGTAAATGCAGTTATAAAAAAGAAGCAGATGGAAGGCCGCTCAGAATAAGGCGGACAGTCACAACTCATCCACAATAAATAATAATGATATGTTGAAATATTCGTTAGGATTATGAAAAACTTTTAATTATTTTAATTAGTTGGTGGAAGCAATTGTTATGGCCATCACATAGTTCCGTTAGTAAATGGCGTTAATCGTTTTCCTATATCTATAATTCAAGTTTTGGCAAGGAAGAAGTTCTAAGTCTTGAAAATGCACTTAGCTGGATGCAGCGCTGCACTTAGCGATTGCTCTGCACCTAACGATTGTGCTGCACTTAGCTGAATTCATTCTCTTTTCTCTTGGTCTAATTTTCAAGACTGACTACTTCTTCTTTACCGAAACTTGAGTTATAGACAACGTGTTGTCTATTGTCATCAGACCACGTGCACAAAAGCGATAAGGTTTCGAGGGATTTCTTTTGAAACATACCTGGTTATTATTCGATTAGAGAATTCCTGGGTTCTAAGCAGTTTTGTATAAAACAGTTTATATAAAAACGGCCTTAAAGGTTTTTTATTTTCAGATCTCACAGGAAAAGTTTTAAACTAAATTAAACTAATAAAATAAATAATAATTTATATTAAAATTTGCAACTAAAACTATCACAAAATATCTTTACGTTACTTCACTAAATGGACAATGTTTGGCAAATGGTACATCTATGCAGTAACAACCCATAGCACTGAAAAGAAAAGAAAATCCGATTTAAACACATCCAAGGTAGACATGAAGCCGTAGCTTCTCGTAATACTTACTCGTCTGGGGCATCATTGCCTATGTAAAATTCTTTAAGTTGAGCTATTAAAGCCAAAGGATTTCGCCTGCTAAGCGGCAGACGTTGCGGACCGGAGATATCTACGCAGCCTTCTGGACAGGGAACACCCAGATATTTTTTATGCTTAAATACGGCCGATGCTAAATAACAAATGCTCAGAAAATGAGAGCAGCGTGATCGTCCTATGGTTGTAAAGTCCATTTCGGTTAAAGGAAGAATAGAAATGATTCGTACTTACTTATAGGATTTCCTCGGCAGTAGGGCTGTGCACGTCCACCATTAATACAATAATTTAAGTGACCGCTATTGCCTTCTTGTCCAAGAAAACCGGCGTTCGTATGTATCACTTGTATTACCTTGGCATCGTCTAATGACAAACGAAAATGATTACTTTTTTTACGTTCAATTAATGGTCGGGCCGGATCTAATCCAATTATACGGTATTGTTTAATAGTTAAATGATTGCTAACCATGCCACAAATGTGGGCGCCCAATGAGTGACCGACACAAGTCATTTTCTCTCGAAATGCTCCATTATGTGTGAGAAACGAATAAACCTAAAATTTTCCACAAGAAATCATAGAAAGGATTTAAAAACAACATTTTTCTTCTAAATAAGCAAAGTAAATGAATAAATAAAGCAAGAAAGATATATCTTTACTATGAAAGGCCAAAAGGGGCGAATGATAACATCTAGGCTTGTGTTGGAGTGCATTCAAACACTGAATGAGCTTCAGGCAGGCGTAATGATGTATACTTAATATGGGCGGGTAGCCATTCGGGTGTTGAGGCCAACCAAACGGTTGACTATCTAGTCAACAGGGAAGTCTGAGGGACCTCGTTATGTCCTGAACCTTTGTGACGTACCAAGAACTCATATTAACAGGACACGCAGAACAACGGCACGCAGAAAGATTTATAAAATCTTCCGGTAAATCTTCATAAACTATTGGAACTAAGAAGAAGCGACCTACGTTTAGTTACGGGCTTCCTGCATCTGAAAAACGTGCAATTTTTTGAACCCCCTCTACTATAACCGTTCTTACGAAAACCGAATCTTTATATCGGAAAAAAGTCAATATTTCCTAGTAGAAATTGGCCCATGATAGTAAATTGACATAGAAAGCAGCTTTATGCAAATTGGACCTAGTAGGTGCACTTTTTTTGGTGCTGCCATATATAAGCATTCTCTTAGAGACGAAAAAGCCTAATTTTTAATGTTCTATGACGAAAATTTGCCTATGATGAAATAAAAACTAAGTGGAGTAAATGTGAAACACATGGGTCAATTTCTAGGACTCCATTCCATCTAAGATTTCTCATGACTGGTAAGCTTTTTACAAGAAGATTTCGCGTTCAACATTTTATAACGAAAATTGTTCCATGGTAACAATTTAACGAAAAAAATTAATGGTAGAGAATTTGGATCACATCCAGTCTATTTTTTAGACTTTAACATATAGAGGGATGATAGTGAAAAGCAAACCTTTATGTGGAAGAAAAGTCTATTTTCTAGTTTCTTATGACGGAAACTGGAAAATAATAGAATTTTCGGGAATTTAATTAAATTGTAAGGAATTTGGAGCACGCCATGTGATGTGTGCGGGCTGTAACTGTACTAGACGAAGTCGTGTGGCATATCTACGGTCGGGCTTGGCCCACTATAATATTCTTATTTGTTTCATTTGCATTGACTACGTTACTACTATTTACATAGATTTCCTATTTTCCTGAGCGTACTATGCATAGTATGGTTTTAAAGAACTAGCTATGGTTTCGTTACTTACTTGTTCGTTTTATACTTACTTGAGCAGTACATTGTGCTGTCAATCGCGTATTAATTAGAGAGTGCAAATAACAAGGATAACGTGCTAAGGGCATCCAGTCCACGGTAATTACATTGTAATCCCTTGATATGTAAGCTTAAATATATTAAATAAGAATTTAATAAGTTTTTCGTATTACAGTTTGTATCGTTCACTAACCGTCCCTCAAATACTGCAGATGACGATCGATAGACGTACCGTTGAAACCATGCACTATAAATACCGTTTCGCGATGTTTACTAAAGCCGCCTTGAAACATTGTAAACGGATTGTGTATATTTAGTCTGATACCGTGGCGTGACGATTTCCTACATCACACACGGGCACGTACGCACATACACATGTATATATAAAAGAAATGAAAATTGATCATTGCATTAATAAAAGTAATCATAACAAAATACTGCAAATCCGCACATAAACACAAACATGTTAAACTGTTATGTAAACAGTTGCTTGTATGTACGTATTGGAAATTTGAAATTATTAACAATACGGTTGGTTTCCTCGACTTTCTTTGTCTTCGTTGCGTTTACAAACGAAACCAAGTTTATTTATATGCTACATGACATTGAAACTTCGATTGAATGGAAAGAAAGAGAGAGTGAAAAATAAACAACATTCGGTTTTGTATTTATGATTTGTTTAACTAAACGCACAAATAAGTGAATAAATGTTACTTATATACAAATAAAAGGTCGTGTAAAAGAATAATGAGGCTTGTAATAGAAATAACGTTAATTACTATGTTAAATGAATGAAATCGATGTACGAGGCTCAATACGTTTTGTAAAGAGGTAGCACCAAGGCAGAGATACTAAACACATCAATAATTTTATTACTTCAAGTGAAATGCGTGTCATCATTAGGGATTGAAAAATTCCGTTTCTTGCAAGATCTAGTCTTACCGTCATAAAAATAAGAAGATGTGGAAGCTGTACGCCCTTTAGGGTAAAATCCAATAGTGTACTAATCTTATTTTATACTCTGCACAGGAATAAAAAAAGTAGGATGAGCACCAGCAACAAAGACTATCGCCGCTTTTTGTTTTAAAAGGTAGACTACAAGGTCAATCTAATACCTTTAATAAAGTAAAATATTTCATTGATATTCTGTTCTCCAGGTACTCTCACGATGTCCATAGGGTTGGACACTTCCAAAAACGAATTTATTCCCCTTGGGCCCCTTTTATGTAACATATCATGTCCGCTGATCATTTGAATCTTTACGTTTATTATCTTTCGGGCCCCATCTCGAGTTGGCCTTTATATAAGTTCGAATTGTCTTCTTATCTGAGCCTCTTCCCACTTCTGTGTGTGGAGTGGGTAAACAAAATAAAACCGTATATGTAAAATAGAAAAAAAAAATGGTCGAAAACTCGCAAAAGTCTTAAAGGCTAAAAGGATCGGAGACTGCAAACGAATGCATGCGCGTATCATTGATAAGCTGGCTAGTTTAGGAGAACTGACGGGGTTTCAAATCTTAACCCATAGACACTCCATAGGCAGTTACACACAAGAAATACACGCGCTAAAACCCTCATAAGGACAAACGGAGGGACGAAACTTATTTACCGGACGGTCTAGTCTCATACCTAGGGTAACTCTATATCCTGCCCTACGCATGATCTCCATTACGATTTTATTTGGGGGATCCTAAAGAAAAGGCGCGGGGGACGGAGGTATTTATCCGTCGGGTATTGATAATTCTCTTACTAGTGAATTGGAGAGTGAACGGACTGCGTTTATTTCTATTCCAATTATTGAATAATTTTAATATATCAATATTGTTATTTATTGCACATAGAAAACCTCGTCGTAACCACGCGGCATAACTTTGTTAGTTCAGTTGGCTTAAGCTCATTTTATTTTTAATTGACTGCTTACTGTCATGAACAATATTTTAGTTAATTACTTAAATCATAGAAAAAGGGTTTTTGAAACTTTTTTTTTGATAAAACAAAAATATTCGTCGAGGTGGTTATTATATACTTGGAAAATATGTTATTTCTGAAAAATAGTAAAAAATGCCAAAATCGGAGCCATTGTCTCTTTAAACTTAGCTTAAATTTGAATTGAAAAAGAAAGAAGGACTCAGTTAAACTATGTTTAGAGAAATATCTTGGAAAGCTGCAATGGTCTTTAGCCGTTAAGCAAATTTGTATTATTATTGCACGAAGGAAAATACATATATGCACGTAGTTATGCAATCAAACACTTTTTTACGGGCAACTAATTTATTGACATTGATTAATAAGCAGATAATGAGTTTCACATTTAAAACATAGTAAAACATTTATAACCAGTCAAGTGGTGAAATGTCTTTTAGTTTTTATATTATCCCTCATGCCTTCACAACGTAACGATTAAGTAATTGAGATTTCAAATGACTCTAAAACAATCCGATTTTAGGTAATTTCGCGTAAAAATTAATTCGTTTTATTTTATTTTAAATATAAATAAAGAAATCAATAGATAGTGACTCGAAATACTTGCAATTGGAAAAGAAGTATGAATGCTGTATAAGTCTTAAGATCCAAATCTTGAAGCGAACCCTTCATAGGTTAAGAACGCAACATTTTTGTTTAAGTTGACTATTGACTCCAATTTGAGATCTATATTTATTATTAACAATTCATAGCTGTTTTCCTTCTGTTCCTTCTGTTGACCTACGCGAAAAACATAATGCCTATGTTTCTACTTTCGTCCCTGAAAAGAATCTATTTAGCTCAAAACTCTGTTTACGCCTGTTTTTGCTCAAGTTGAAAATTGAAAATTTCAAGAGAAATACAAAAAATGGTTTATTGAAGGTACCCTCTGAGATGCTTATCACGTGGGAATGACAATTGATGTTTCCAGGCAGTGCAGTATCAGAAACATATTTTGAAAGTCCCACTCGAACAGACAATAAGTCAATAGATGTAACCAGAACTAAATTTCCTTTGGCTGGAACAAACCATAGCACATCACACGCAGCTTACCATCTCTCGTCGACAGCTATGAGTATTCCGCTGGTTCGCTTAAATTGCATAATTTGCTTGTTATATATCGTAATACATACGTTATGTTTACCATACGTCAAAAGTAGCAGTGCAATGTCCTTCGAATGAAGAAGGAGTAGTTACTTTCCCCGCCAAAGCGGTTTGTTGCGCACAAAACTCGCCCTGTTTGTTGTTAGAAAAAAGTATTTTTGCATTTTTGATGTTGTGCCTGGTTATTATTGCTGCCAGACGGGCAAGTTACAAATATTTATATGCACAAAACGTGTCGCTCACGCTAGCTAAAAACAGGAAATTTCAATGCGGTTGAACGGGATATGAAAATTGATGCGTTTTATTTGTGTGATTGCTGGCGTAAAAATTTTAAAACCAATCCCTTTTAAAAAATCAAACGATATTTAATGAAAATACTGAATATTTTCTAAAATTTGTAAAGAAATCTCTCCATTCTTGATGGCGGGTGGGGGGGAGGTTGGAGTGTTCACAAAATTGTACAGTTCTTTATCAAGTGCGAAGTTACTTTTCATTTTGAAATATTCCTAAAATGCACATCACTGCATTATTTCGGATCAGTATCTGAAATAAAGCGTTTTTCTTCTAAATTGTTTCGTTTTTTCTCACATTGAAGCACATACCCCAGAGTATATGTGAGTTAAGATTAAAATTTCTTTTCAACTAATGCGACTTGAAAGATGGGAAAAGAAGAAATGAACTGACAGAGAGAACGACAAAGTCAATGACCTAAGTCAGGATTATTTCGCTTTGATTTCCATTATTTGGAAAAGGGTGATAAGTGGATCGACGGCCAAGATTATTTTGATTTGACTGCTTCAGTACTCATTCTTGAGATCAGTATTCCCATTTAACTGTTGATATGATGATGTTCGCATCTCAAAGTCTTTTTGTGATTTTCTTGTATTCCAAGATAGGGGTTTTGCACTATATATACAAAATGGTTAACTTACTTTACTTTATTTATTTTTATTTATTTTATTTTATTATTATTGACAAGAATGAACTTTAAAATGTCCTGGGAAAGTGACTTTAATAAGCGAAAAGCATCCGACGCGCGCTCACCTTATCGGCATTGCCAGCTGCCTTAAATACTTTTTTCCCTTTGTTTTGTCACTATGTCTTTCTGTGTATGGGAAGCTGTGTGTGGGAAGGGAGCAGCAATCCATTGTTTTAGTTCTGCTTTATTTTTCGAGCTTCTGTCTTAAAAGTTCCAGCAATACAGAGACACCCAGTTAATTAATGCATATGTTGAATTGTTGTTGTATTCTTGCTCACTTTGCCAACGTTCAAAATGCTAACTGTCCTCCTTATAACAACCTTTGCAGATATTTTGCGTTACTATTTTGCATTGAATGAGAGAATATTTTTTATAAACACTTTCGATCGGCGCTATATAATGCTTGAATACGAAGACCTCCGCTCTATTGTCTGTTGATGATATTTCCACAAGTTTGAGATGAAGATTCTAAAACTGACCACCCATTGCAAACGGATTTCACCACAAAACTACTTTGATTATGAACTCTGTCCGTCCATAGTCATGCGTAGCATGCAAGTTGGTTAATACAGATTGCAGTGCATAGATAGTTCAAGAATCTGTTTGAAGCAATTCTTACGGGTAAGTTCTCTCTTTAAAGGAAAAATTCAAAAAAGAATTCTAAAATGATAAACGAAAGCAAAAACTTGTTTGTTTATTTATTTACTTACGACTGCAAATCGCGGCAGCACGGACTTTAATATGATCAAAAGAAAAAGTAGTATCAAGAGACACTTGTGTTTACATTTGCAAGTGAGATTATTGTGCACATTAAACAACACAAATGGAAATGAAATATTTTGTGGCTGGCTGGCTGAGTCGTTGGTTTTCAATTTAAGCCGGCTTATTATAACTAACTAACTGTCGTTGTTGTTGTTATTGCACTTTCAATTTGTTTGCTTCTTTTATATGCCAAAAAAACTTGTTGAAGTTGTTTGTTTGTCTATACACTAAAAAATCCTTATTTCGCATGGTCAAGAGCAATGTTTTCACTACTAACACAAATGAAACGCGTTTGTTGACATAGTTTCCGATTTGACAGAGGAAAACTATTTGAGAAAATTAAATGAATTTAAATTTTGTAAACTTGAATTTTCGATAATCATTTGTGGAAAAGAAATATCATATGCTTCTTCCATTTTAGTGAAATGTTTTCCTTGAGATGTATTGCAAAACCTCCTTCCGGAGGCAACTACTTACGTACTTATGAGACATTTCTAGCATATTTCGATCTAATCTTTAATGTTAATAGGTTATTGCTTCAATTAAAAATTACAACTTTTTGCTCTTTATTTCTTCTTCTTCTGCGAGTCACCGGGTCAACAACAGATAATTTACTGAGTTGAGTGGAAAAGTTTTAATGTGAACACGAAGTCTTATGTTTGAACCTTAATAAAGTTGGCTGTTATATATATATGTATATATATTTTTGCCTGCTGGAATGTCCGCCACGAAGGTATAATCATTTCACGGGAAGTGATCTTTCCCAAGTTTCGATCGTAGTCTTAGTTTATTTTATTTTTTCGACCCTTGATTTGATATGTTTTGGGTTTTTATTTATTTTTACTTGAATTTCGTAGTGTGACATGTGTGTGTGTGTGTGTGTGCCGGTATCTAATGAACGACTTGAAACTCTTGTGAAAGTGAAAGGAAACTGAAGGAGCAGATTCTTACGGTTCATTTGTTTTCTTCCGTCTCCTTCGACCCCAGTTTCCACTGTCTGGGCCTTACACAAATTTGGATGCGAGGAATTTTCGCAGAAGTGCTAACCTTGGAAAAGGCTGTTTGTAGTTTTTTTTTAATATCCCATTTGACTTGTATTTTTTCTTGGCACTCTTCATTTCTTATGCTTTTAGATAGTACACCTAATTCTCTTTTTACACGATAGATACGTTCCCAAAAAATACGTGTAAAAAAATTCGTGTAAAATTAGGTGTAAACGATATTAAAAAGTTCTTGTTAGAGTTCACTTAATTAATTTCGTGCTTACACATTTTAATGCATTGAATATTTTATAAAAAATAACTTCTACTTTGGAAAAAGGGAATTATATCTGAAATTCATAAATATAAAATCGTGTTAAAACAAAATAATTCGTGTAAAAAAAGAATTTTTTTTTCTTTTGAACTTTTGAGCTAAATCAAATTCGTGTAAAAAGAGAATTGGGTGTAACCTTAGGTGTTAAGTCTTTTTAATTCTTTTTCGTTCCTGTAGTTTTTCCTCCCTTTCCTTGCCGATATAGTCATATTCCTTTGCATGAAAATTCAGCGAGAGATTTAAGAGATTGGGTCAACCCAAAAAGTAGATTCTATTGAATCCTAAACACGATCCTCAATAGCTACAAGACTGTGAAAAAAACTCAAAATTCTCGAAAATATCAAAAAAAAAAAAGAAAAAAGCTTCAACATATTTTCACCTATGTAACGTTATTCCCCCGACTTAAGAGTAATTTTGCAAACGATACGAATACGGGTAGAGTACATTGTCCATTTCTTCTTGAGATTATTAACGATCGGTAAGATTTCAAATAATTTGATTATAATTTTGAGCAGAAAGAAATAAAAAAATAAAAATAAATAACAAAAAAAGCCTATTAACTGACAAAAAAAAAACATGTTTTAATGTTAACCATGAACCAGATCTATAAAATAAACGTCTCAAATAAATCTTAAAAGATTAAATTTAAAAAAGAGGTGGTTAAGGTTAGGGAGTACCGATAAATTCTCTAAATCTCTTATACTCTATACTACATGCAGTACAAGACTAAGCTTCTGCGGATGTATGCAATATCAAAAAGGCCTTGAAATAGGGTAACCTTTTATTATAGCGATCGATTCGGAGTCACTTTTCTAAGCCTGGCTGTCCCTCTCTTATTTTATATTTCAATAAAATTTTGCACACTGACGTGTTTTGATCGAAGAAAACAAGTGTACGAAAGTGGTTCGGATCGGCGCACTCTTGCAACCACTTACCATATATAACGCTTTATTTTCGAGGCGTTATGTGAATAACTGTGTTAAGCGAAGTGGCGTAGTGTATTTAATGACGGGCCGTGGGCAAATAGAATGTTTTCACTTATTTTTCTGTATCTGAATGATAAAGTCGTAGTGATTACGGAATTTATTCAGACAAGGAACGATGCGTTTGGAAAATATCTCAAGTTTTATGCTCTTCAGCACTGAAGTTCAGTATTGGGCACTTGGTATATCACTCTTGTATATGACACTCAGAAGTACTTGAGGTAGACGCATGATTTACTACACTGATCGATTAGGAATCATTTTGTGCATCTATTTAGGCTTTGCTGCTTCTCTGTCTGTCTGTCTGAATTCTCTTCTCATATGTGTGCTCAACAAAAATACGCTTTTTCATGGCGACTAAGTCTTAACTTTAGTGGAATAAAAATATCTTTGGAAAAAAGAAATTGTTATTATGTGGACAATGTCAGTTCACCTTCATCAGTGATCAGTGTGCCTTTACATGGGAACAAAGCATAATTTTTCGTATTTTATGCAGGAAATAAATGAAGAATTGCTTTAGACAATTTGCTTAGGATATTGAAAGGCCGGTTTTGCCCAACTATAACATGTTTTTCTTAAACCGATTCACTTCGACACTTTCAGTTTGTCCTAAAAATAAAACGTAAACTGCTTACGGACACGAACACTTTCTGAGAACGTTGACTAATAATGTCGAATCATCCCGCACACTCTTGCAAACATCCGCAATATTTTCTTCCTTAAGTATTTTGATATTGGGTTCGCACGAAAGTATTATAAAGTGAAATGACTTTTAGCGTTAGGCCATTGCTAGTAAGGTTGCGGTGAGAGCTAAGCTACTATTTTTCTACAGGTCGTGTTGTTCACTTATTATGAATGGTACCCTTGTCAAAATAAGAGGTCAAAAAATTATTAATAGCATCACGACTGAAAATTTCAATAAAAAAAAAAAAACAAAAAATGTGAGATCCGCAAGATTTTGTTGACGCCAGACGCGTCATTTCGTAATTTTGCTTCTAACTTTTTTTAACTTATTTTTTGCATGTATTGGTGTCTGGGTTTTTTTTTTCTTTGGTTACTCTGTCTTCAACTTTTCACGCTCAAGTTAAAGTTAATTCATAATTCGTTGAACAAAACAGGTTCAAGGAAGCCCCTTTTAATTAATTAATTAATTAAGTTCGAATGAATGATTGATTTATTTGCAAATTGTTTTTTACACTTTCGCACAGTTTGGGCAGAATATTTTCTTCTCCAAATTTTTCTTTATTTTGCCCTGTTTTTGTTAATTTGAAATTTCTTTCTTTCTTTTCATTCGCACATGATTTCCATTATAAACGTTTTGTTTGCTTTCTGATTTTTTATAATTTTTATTTTCTTTAATAAATTTTCACTTACGGTGTATATAAGCGATATTCAATATAAGGACTTGGACAAGTGTTGCGATTACGCAGAAAACAACGTAAAATATTTACATCTAAAGCACCGCTACGCACAAAATTTTTTAAGTCGATTTCATTCAAAATTATTGCTTCAGCACAAATGCATATGAACACGATATAGATTGCAGTTGAAAAATGCATTTTGATTGTGGAAAATTGCAGTTTTTTTCTAAACATAATCCTTAATGAAATTTGTTGAAAGACAACACTTTCACGTAATTTTCGTTTGAATTTTCTTCTTTTCTTTTTTCTTTTTGTATTTACTCGAAATTTTTTCCGCTTTGAAATTTTGCCGCTATAATCGCATATTGTGTGTGCTTTCCTTCAGTTACCGTTACTTAGTGTTTATTTCCCAACGGTTTAGTTGATTTGATTGCCACTCAACCTGCGGCTAATTTTGCTCGATACACTTGAATTCCCGGTAATGCTCCACTGTTATGTATATTGTTTTCTCTCAGTCTCTCCAGATAGAGCGCTTTTTTCGTTTTTAATCATAACAACTAGTGTTTGTTCGTAATATCATCATCACCTCATTATCATCATGATCATGGTCATCATCATCATCGCGAATCAATTGCATTTATTTTTCAGCTCATCTGCAAAAAGACATCCGCTAACCGCCCCAGACACAGTTGGCATGAATGAACTGTTCATTTGTATAGGAGGTGCATGCGTACACTTGAATCAAAAAGTATCGGAATTTGGATAAGCAAATCCGTTAATTCTTTTATACCTAATACCGAAGGATGAGGGGTATAATCATTTCATCGAAACATATGCAACGCCCAGAAGGAAGCGTCAGAGACTGGGCAATGTTTTTATATTCTTAAAGAGCATCAAATTTTGAATCGATTTTAGCATGTCTGTCTGTCCTTCTGGCCGTGTAATATCTGTTGTAAACAGTCTCCTGACCGCAAACGTGAAGTTATAGATTTCAAATTTGGCAGAAACATTGGAAATTCTTGCACGCAGATCGGTATTGAAAGTAGGCCAAGTCTGTCGAAGGGCACGCCCACAGTACCATGTCAACTGAAAACGCCTCTGTTTTTCAAAAGAAATAAAAAATTGGCTTTATGCTCATCACTCATAACCTACTGCAGATAAATGTACGAAAATCTGGATGCATATTTCATGGGCGATGCTGTAGCGTCTCTACAAAAGTGGAAAAAAATGACTACGTCTACTCAATATTATAGTGTATCGTAATTCCATTTTTTTTCAATTCCTTAATGGGGCGCAGCAAGAAGCTTCAAAAACTGCATAAAGTACATAAATTCTCTCAAATTTAAAATTTAGAATCCACTCAAGTATGTGCATCTGTCTATCTGTCTGTCTGCGTCGTTGACTTTGTCAAAATTTCCAAAAGAATTTGGAAGTGATTTAAACTTTTCCAAGCACACGCCTACAACGTCCACAAGCCTATGCGACAAAAACTTTTATTTCGGTCACGACCGAATATAATTTTCTTCCTTCTACTAAACACAATAACTTTAGCTATTAAGGTTGTTGCATAAGAAAGGAGTTCAGACTCGACTACTGTCTACTGATCACACTTGGCCGCAGGCTTAAGTTTTTCTGATTTGAGCCTGGATCAACTTTCGTCATTGAAAGACGATGTCATTCTCCGAAAATGTATTCTCTGGATATTCTGCTTTCTGACAATCTAGCCTTCGAAACTTGATCGAAACTTCATTTGCTAAAGTCAGATAAAGTGCTCACAGAGAGACAAAGAGTTGCGCTTGTCTATTAAAAGAAAAAAAAACTTATGGCTATTGTGTTACTCAGTCTACAGTGGGGCTGAGCTTTGATATACACATCGTATGAAATTACGGCAACTAGGGGTGTGATAAGCCCAGGTTTTAAATAGGGTACTTACTTTTTTTAGGGTACATCTCTTGCATTATGAGTTGGGCTCGCAAAATTTTATTTGTGTGTTACTTATTCCGGTTAACGATGAATTTAATGTAGGATTTTATTACAATTACGTGTTAGGAAGCCCGTTCATTTCAATTTTAGTTGAGACCATTATAACTTTTTTATTCACATATGTGTTCACATACGCATATATAAAAAGTTTTTTGCTGTTATGTGATGAAATTTAATTAACTCAACTTTTGTATACCCATGACTGAAAGGCGGCGGTATATTCATTGCGTTCAAACATTTGAGACAACCAGAAGGAAACTTCAAAGGCCTCACGAATTCTGAAACGATTTAATTATGTCCATCTGTCTAGCTGTGTCTGTGTAGTTTGTGAATGAAGTTTAGTGTTGAAAATGGACCAAATCGATCGAAAGACACACATATGGTGCAGTATACGCCCCAAACATCCCTTCTTTTCGCGTTTTTTGTTACTAAAATACCACAAACACATGACCAAATTCCACTTTTAGTCTATAAAGATGGAAAAAAGTCAGTCATGGCCGGCCAATATCATAAGGTGTAGAAATTTAATAGTTCTTCCGCTTTTTCTATGGACTTTTAAGTCTTAAAGGTGGTGGGTATAATGGATTTGGTCACATCCGATTATAATTTTTCCATTTGTTTTACTTCTTTTACCCATGAGTTGAATCGTATATTTTTCTTTATAACTTGTTTACGAAATTATTACTCAAATATTCATAAACTATTTGACTTGCATTAATTCAAGTGAACAAGTGAGAAAACACACACATATATGCTGCAGCGTATCGCGTGTGATCATTGGCTCAAGCAAACGGGTAAAAATCCAAAGACTTTTTCACAAATGTAGGTCAATCAAGATATATTTCGTACCGTAAGATATTTAACAAATTTCTAATAGATATCCATTATAGCTAAAGATATATTAAGTAAATACTTCAGGTTTTTCAGTATTTTCTAAGATTGTTTTACCTTTTACTGATAAGTATCTATATGACTTGATTATGACTTCCGAATTTCTTCAGCGAACTTATGTAAGGACATACATATTTCAAAGTTCAGTTTTCTATAGCAATTTCTTGGAGAATTTGAAGAATGTCCTCCAAAAAGAGATCGACGTTGGTGACTAAATTATCGTAGAACTCAATGCTGATCTTACGCTTATGTGTATTTCTAGATGATAAAATTAGTATTCTCTGGTAGTGAGTACAAATTGGTAAAAACTTATATTTGCTTTGCGGAGAGACCCCGATATTTGCCAAGACAGAAAAAATATGCAAAAATCGTACGTCTTCCCGATTATTTTTGCATTAAACTTTCAGACGCCCCTGGCAAGTAGCATCAATTTTTACTTTGACATCTCATCTAGAACCAAAGTGTCCGATAAGATTATTTTGAAATTTTGTCTTTTATGTATTGTTCAATTTTTTTCATCAATCCCGTGTACCTGTTTGTAACCTCATCATATGGATCGTGCCAAATCGGTTCAGAATCACATATTGAATAAAACAATGCACATTTTATAGGTTCATATTAGCAGATGTTGCAAACGAAATGATAAAACCGGTGTATCTTCATCTTTCGCTGACGGGTGCAAGATATTGTTAATTATGCGTATGCATGAGATGTGAATTATGTTGTAATGATTTACTTTGACACGATGCAATGATTGTTCATTGTGTGCATTGTGTTAATAAGTAGTTGTCACAAATACCGCTCATAAATAATTGAAACATTTTTTTGATCAAACTTTTTTGTAATATAAAATCGAGTTTGTGTCTTAAGTCTTTTATTCTTCCTAGTGACAAGTGAGAGGATTAGAGGAAAATGATTGAAGATTACTTGAAACGATTAACATTATCTTTTGTCACCTGTTATTTTTTCAAATCAAATGTCTTTCTGACTTTACATAGCACATATATACACCGATATTTGACAGTGAGGTGAGTAGGTAAAGAGGACTAGGAGCACAGTTTACTAATATTGGAACTAATTTTTTTTTATCAGGCAAAGTGGTGCTAAAAGAAAAGTAAGAAGTACTTTATCGTGTCAAGGTACTATTAGGCTTAAAGCTCCCGAATTTTTGAAATTCATTGTATTCTATCAGTTTTTAACCTTTGCTCTTTAAAAAGAGAAGTTAAATTAATCTGAAAGTTATCACATCTTTGTACCCTATGCCGCTTGCGATAAGAGATATATTTAATTTGTACTAGTAGTAGTGCAGAGTAATTAAGAGCCAGCTTTGCCTGACTTTGTTTTATTAGTTAACTGATGAGGCAGGTTTGAAATTCATTTACGGCTTAACTGAAGTAGGTGGGGAAAGTAAGGAAAACATGTGAACGAACAACTTTTGCATATTCTTGTTTTATAAATAATGTCGACTTACTGTGTATGTAGCCTAAAATCCAAATATTTATGAGGACAAAAATCGGCACGCAAAAATTGACAATAAAGCGGTTCAATATTTATATGCCTTTGTATAAGCAATTTAATGTCATCTCTGCTCAAGATCAACAACTGCGCTGAGTGAAAAAAAGCCCATCACTTATTACCGCATATAATACACTTTGTTACAATTTATTAAAAAAATAATCACCTTTTGAAATATTGCAAATAATAATCATTAAAAGACAAAGCATTTTAAGCGACAATTTTTCTTTCTTTCACTTATGGCTTAACCGCGAACCGATACAATGTTAACTGTTGAACTAATGTCCTAAAAGCATATAAGCAGATTTCTAGGCGAAGATGATTCTTGACAATAACCGGCTGGTGCAGCCGTTTACTTGCTGTTGAAAATCAAGGAAAACTTGCTGGCATAACTGGACGGGAGTACATATGTAACGTCAAAACTAAAGACAATGCAAAACTTGATTTCATTTGAAATCGTTTATCAAGCGCTTTTCAAATTTTTCGTCACTGCAATGATTATCAAGGCAATATAAAGAAAAGTAAGTACAAAAATAATAAAAAATGCTATCTCGTTAAAGTTTCATAATCACTAAGTACATATGTACACACAAAATTATTCATCCATTTACTGTTAAGGGTTTTCTTTTTTTTTTCGGGCATATCTGTGTTCGAGTGTTGTTATGATTTCTTACATTGCGTCGCGTTAAAAAGCTGTTGCGCTTAATAAAAGAGAGAGAGAGAAAAAAAGAAACCAATAACATAAAGCTATTCCTCCCGCCCCTTTCACTTAAGTCTTGAACTTGTGTTGAACTTCCTCTATGCTCGACGGCATCTACGTAATATATCTTTTAAATTGAAAATAAAGCATAATTTTATGTTTGCTTTTATTTTTATGTGCACTTGAGTTACCTGCAATAATAAAACCGGACTTATATATAATACATGATAAACACACATGTGTTGATAAGATTTACGACCGAGTGTATGTGCAGTAAATATCTAACAACTATCGTATACATTTCATTCATGCCTTTCGTTCGTTATTCGTTATTAGTATTCAAAGCGATATTGAATGCACTCATAGAGGATTTGTTATTCCGTTGGCATCTTGTGCATTTCACCTACATTCCGTGGTAGCGAATTCCTTTACATGTCTCGCTCTCTTCGCATGACGACTTTGAAGACTTGTGACAGATGAGTGCCGTTCTTGCTTATAATCGTTGCTGTTGCTTGTGACAATTTCTGTAAGGCACTGAAGCTTCGTTTTCGTTTCCTGCTTTGTCGCTTTGGCTTTTGCTTTTGCTTTTTTCTGCTCAGTGCGCCTGAAAGCAAAAGATTTCTTTTCTGTATATAGAAAATTTATTATTTATTTATATACGAAGTAGCTGAGGCTCACTATCGATCATTCTATAAAATGAAAGCGTACTAAATTCATCAGTCACGTTGTACATCTATGGTAACTGGGTCAATGTGACCCAAATATTCACAAAAATCACCTGCACGTTCGGTGCAAAAATAATCCCGATCGGTTTGCTTACACATCCACAAAATGTCCCAGAAGAAAAGAATACGTATATATATATATTTGCTGTTCTATATCATTAAAAATCAGTACAAAACATCTAAAGATATCTTCCTTATGGAAGAGTTTTAAGCTTAAAATGGAAAACTCCATTAAATTGACGGGTGTCGTAAATCGAGTGCTAAACTTATGTGTTTTGCTTCTTTTATGCTTCATTACAATGCCGTCTTATACCTTCCAACTGTGGTATATCTTTTACGTTCCTATAGCCAAGCTATCTTTCATGCTTAATATAAGCAATGCAGACTAACGCATACAGGAAAACGTCTGCCTATTCTGTCCTGTCTATGGATGCATGCATTGCTCGCTTCAACCTTGATCGAGAAAGCAGGAATATGGAAATGAAACTTCTCTTCTCTGTCCTTCGGATCGGTGCGGCCAACTGGTTACACTGTCCTATCATTGTTACTTTTCACAAATGTCCTCACTAGTGTGCATATAAAACCTTATCATTAAGTGTGGAACAAAAAAAAAAGTCCCATTTACTTTGGCCCCTAAAAAATTCACATAACTCATTGACATATTTTCCGGCCGATTGCCGAACAACACTTGCCACGGTGTGTAAGTACAACAAAAATTTTAAAACTTTTGTTTCTTAAGAAAGTTTTGCAATTTTATGACTCTACCTAACGTATCACCATTTCCCCCAAGGTATGGAAATGAATCGGACGAGTCAGGATTTGTCTGTAGTGCATTCTTATGATTGTTACTTTATTTTTGTATTGCAGAGACTGTACTGAATCGCAGTGTTGACTAATCACGTGTTTCGAGAGACATTTTGCCTTTGAAGTTATTCGCCTTCTTATGCATTTGTAGCGTGTTAAAACTGTGACGAGGGCCTTACTAAAGCAAGTGAAAAAGTGAAATTTAAAGCAAACCTGTCCAATAAATTGATTCTAGAAAATGTTTTAACTCCAAGTAATAAATGTCTAGACTTCGCTTTAAGGCAAATAAAGATTTTCTATTTGCTTTTATTCAAGCAACTTTTCTCTCGTGCTCATAAAGTCTTCTTTGTACATGTATATGTGAAGATTCAAGGAACTATAATGGAGGAGCATATTAAATTTGTCCTTCTGATAATATCAAGAAGCACGCTTACTTGCGTCTGTCAATATTCTTATCTATGTATAGACGAATTGTTTATTTAATATTACAAATATACATATGTGTGATCTGATCCGGATAAAGTTAAAATTCAATTTACACGAAAGCACTTGTAATTAATTTTGGCAGGTTGTTATTAAAATTATTATAAAAGAAGTCGGTGGAAATAGTTTACCACAAAGAAAAAATCACCGCAATTCGTTGGTGGATACAAATAAAAAAATATGTATTGTTACTACGTAGCTTGCAGTGTGTGCAAATTATAGTGTACACAAAGTATGCTAAATATAATAAATAAAAACAATACGTTAGGGCAATGTCGACCACTAAATACCTTACGACTTCTTGTCTAATATAGTTATGCGTGCATTTCCGTGATATTACTACGGAGGGTATACATTATTTTCATCTAAAAACATACTTTTCATGCAAGTCCGTTTATTGGAGGGTGCCCAAAACGTCAACTGGTCCAAACTTAGCGAATTTAATTATTTTGTTGAAGATTTTATTATTTTTCATTTTTTTTTCTTATATTAACTTTTCATCATATAAATGTTTAGCTCTTATAAGAATTTCTATATATACTGGGGTTTACGTGATCTAAATATCCTACAGTTTATTATTAGCCCAAGTGGCTGCTATCGAGCAATTTTCATCGTAAAATATTGCAAAGTAAACCTTTTTGGCCAAGGGCTAACTGCTCCTGAGAATCCGTCTGTGAAATGCGATTCAATAAGTTGGCCCATATGGTTCAAATTTGATCCTATTATATATTTTTATGTCAAGTTACTTTTATCGAAAAATTTTCAAAAATTGGACATTTTTGACATATTAGGGAAACACTTAAATTGATCTACATGGTCCAAGTTTAGCAAGATTAATTTCTCTGTCCAATTACTGGACCAATTTCGACCGCGGTATAGTGGAAATTCGACGTTTTTACTTTTCGTTACAAAGGTTATATGGAAGGCGGTTCAAAAAACTGCCCCATGCGAGCCAAATTTTTGATATCTATTTAGAATGCCAAAGCACTATTGTTTACATAGCGACTTTCCAAAATAAGGCGTTATATAAGGAGTGGTCGAAAATGTGGACCGATACGCAACGAGTTCAATAGCGTTCATCATTGGACCAAAACACGTTAGCGTATCAAATTTCATCAAAATATTTCAAAAAACACATGGGCAGTCATCAGACGAACGGCTGAAGGAAGTCAGGCTGAGAAAAGAACAGACAACTTCGAAACGGAATCATTTCGCTTTCGAATTGAAAGATGGGACTCAAGTGCTTCTGGGTGTTGTACACACTCCCACAAACTTAATACGCCATGTGCCAGATTACAGTTTCTGGATATATATTAAAAGGCATTGAGAGGAAAGAAATCTAATTTAATTGCTGTGTTTGTATGTGCCATCGCTCTTGAGGATTTGTTGAATTTCACGTTGAAAGACTGTATTCAAACCAACTGTACTCATGCAAATATAAGATCAAAGCTATGAAATTAATAACAAAAGAACGGCAAAATTTCTTAATTATTTTATTGAGACTACACTGTGGGAGCGACTCAATTTGATCTATTCACAATTTCAATGCTCTGTATTTGGAAAAACTAAAATAATTTTGTGATGGTTTCCAATAAAATTATGAAATATATACAAACACTAATTTCCCTTCTTTCCGTGCCCTGTAGTTGCAAAGACCACATATGCTTTTTATGACGGATATGAGTCGAACTAACGAAAAATTGTAGGAAAAATTTCTTGAGAACAGTCAGGCTGGTCTTAAACCTGGCGCAGACGTAGCAGTCGATGAGCAGTTGCTCTCAACTAAAGCCAGGTACCCATTCACTCAATACACGCCGACTGAATCAGATGAATTTGCCATAAATTCGGGATCAAAACGGTTGAATTGTCAGGTTCAAGTATGATGCAAAAGCAAACAGCAGTACGGCCGTCTCTGCTAAATCTAATAAAAAAATTTGTGGAAAATGTATTTTATTATTATTATTAACTTACTAGCATCTAAGGCTGTCAGCTCTATCGCACTTGAGATTTGAGACCACGATCATTGCGCTGTTAGTTGAGATTCTTTATCTGTTCGGACGCACAGACGGATAACATAAAATTTAACTTCTAGATGAGATTGTTTGTGTTAAACAGCATCCTTAAGGTCCGAAAATGGGTGGCATCCTCGAAAATCCGCTATGTATCTACGAAAGACTCAAGTCTGCTCAGCCTGGAATTTAGCAAAGAACTTAACAAAGCTAAAAAGGTATTCCACATTCTCCATATGTGCTGTGAATGTCGAAATTTCACTTACATACAGCATTTGCCTTAAAACGCCTTTGCCATTTAGAAAGATCTGCACACAAACAACATAACAAATTAGGTGGACAGGTATTTTAAAAACATATGGAAAATGTGCTTGGAATGAAAAACATCCAGATGGGGTTACAGCAAGTTTCCGATCTGAACGCATATATGAAGTCATTATGCTATGTTGAATGTAAATGGAAGTCTTGTTATATGTCTGTAATGATCCAGTTTGATGAGTAAAGTCTCTTCTGTTCCCATGACCATGACAGGTACGTCAACGACAATTAGCAAAGATTATGACACATGTGTAGAGGGCTTGAAAGCATTTAAAACCTCTCTCTCCTCTTTCTTGTGTTTAGTTTGCTTAATGATACTAAACTTGTTTCTGATAGTGACGTATTAGCAACACTTGCAAACATAACAACAATGATTTGCGATATTCGTTATGATTTGATCGTTTTCTTGTTCCATTTTAAACAAATTGTTTTTGGCGCAATTGCACGTCGACTGGGCTGTTGGCGATAATTTCTTTAAAAATAGCTTTTTATTTTTGTTCATAAAATTTGTTTTTTCTTTTCTTTCGCTTGTGTCTGTTTGTTTTCATAGATAAGAAATTAATTATTTTTGTGAGTTAACTGAAACTGTAATAAAACGAACTAACTAAACATTTCTCATAGTTTTCACTTTTTTAATAGTTAGTTAACGGTCGCTTAAAACGCTTCGTCATTTGATTATCGTCAGTTTATCAGTTTACATAATAAGGGCATGAAAGATGGTGGTAGTAAAGGCAGAAAATACAAAAAAGTCTTCAACTGTAGATCATTTAACACTTCCGCTACAATCGCGAGAATATTAAAAGTAGGTTGAAACCTCTTCTTTGCTTAGTTGTAACCTAGCGATGTCATCGCCTTCGTACAGCATGAGTTGAAAGCACTTTCCAACTATTAAAGGTTTTGACATCAAGTTATGCACTTGAAGGTGAAGTATCTTTCGAGAGATAATAAAGCATGATATTCCCTATAAGAATTCCTCTATCTATAGTTATAAGTTATAAGTTTTCAAGTAAGTTATGTAGGTGGTGGATGAACGGTTAATGAAACACTGATTTCAGACATTACTGATGGCATCACCGCTACAGGAGAGCAAGAGTAGTGTCCTGGTTCTGATAGTTTCCACATCAAGACGGGCCCTGTCTCGTAGCCGACAAAAGTAACACACACAACTAGACATTAATTTCTCTCTTGTTAATATTTCTTGAAATGATAACCGAAATAAAGAAACCAATGTTAACAAGCCAGCGGATGTACTATTAATAGTAATTATCTTTATATTACGAATCGCCGCGTACTTAGAGATTTTTCTTCGAAAAAAGTTCAACAAGCATTTGTTGATATACAGAGGCCGATAACAAACTCGTTGCTTTTGTTCACAAAATCTTATTAAGCAAATGCAAGTTGGATTGATAAATACCACCTTTTACCACCTTTTTTGTACCCCATTTAGGATATGTGGGCCAAAATCTGAGCCCAGCAATTTTTACTCTTTTGAAGTCAACCTTAGACCATTAAGAGAATTCTACAGAGAGCGATAAAAATGGTAGACGGACAAGGCAAGATCCGGGAAAGGTATACAATGGATGCGTTAAGACTTCCCGGGAAAGTTTCCTTCATATTTATCAAGTCATTAAAATGGTCGCAAAACGGTGCCTTCCTTGTTGATTAATTTTTAACGCTTTATCTCAATTGTGGTGTAACCTCACTGGTGGTTCACGGCAGGTTGTGGAATCAATCGAACAGCTAGCTCGGAGCTACGCACAATGCACGTTTCCCTGCCAATCCTGCCTGCACTCGGTGCAAAGGGACAGTCCTACGTAATCTACTTTTCATTGCAAACATTTTTTGTCGAAATGGCTTGACTTTGTTTGCTTTAGCAAATTCGCATGAATTTGATCCCTTAAATTTTTCCTATGCATGTCGGTCCCCCTTCTTTTTCTTGTTTGTTTATGTATTCAGTTACAATTTCTTTTATTCCCAGCGAAAATATGAATTCGAAAGTTAACTCATTGTAATGTAATAATAAAGATAACATGGCTATAATCCTTATGATAATAAACTTAAAATTTGAATATAATTCGCTTGCAAAATATTCATTATATTGTGTGTATGAAGAAATATAGCATACACGCACGTGCATATCCAAGCAAGTGTATGAGAATGAAAGTCAAAAAAACTGTGCAATCACAAAAGTGTGTAATCAACGACGTAACACCGTGACGTTTTAACAAAATTATAAGAATCGGGGGCTAAATCAAAGAGATGATAATCATAATTGTACGTAAGTCCATGAAAGTGTTGGTGAAGGTCATAGTTACTGTGGCGTGATGGACATACAATACCGAGTACAGCTACTAAGATTGTTAAAAAAAAGATGCCCGAACAACTCAGTAGAAAAATCTAAGAAAAAGAAATTCTGATACTTTCGCCTATAATCATCGATGGGAGTGGCCGATTTTTCTTTTTTTATTCAGATACTATATGATGGCTAAGAGAACGTGCAAAATTTTCATTGACTTAGTTTATGTTTGGTGGACCAAAAACTCATTTATTGCTACTTTTGAGAGCAGAAGCGTAATCACCTTACACAGTACGGTATACTGTAGGCCATGTCCTTCCACTGACTTGGCCCAATCTACTTCCAATGTTTCTGTCAAATTTGAACACAATATCTGAAGTTTTTGCGCTCGAAAGAATATTTATTACAAACCCTACATAGATAGAAAAACGGACAGGTGGACACACGGACATGTTTAAATTGAATTAAACTTGGATGCTGATCAAAAATATGTATGAACAAATTACGTACAGAGCCCTCTTTATAGTAATTAAGTAAGTCTGTCTGTCTAAGGGTCTGCGTCGCTTGCTACATAGCGCACAAAGGAACAATCGAAATATTTCGATGTCTATTCCTTCAGCCACAATATCTTAAATGTCAAGACAACGTTAAATGTCATAAATCAGTAATATTTTGTATTATTTTTAGAAGGACATCCATCAGAAACGAGGGATAAATAATAATCATGATTTATTGAATACACTTGTCGTATGTCTAACCAAAGCCGGTGAGGACTATAAAGAAAAACGGCCTAAGCTGAATATAACCACTATTCTAAGTAAATGAATAAATAAATAGTTAATTAATTTAAATATTTTGCGTCACTTTAAATGTCTCTCCCCTTAGGCGCCTTAGGCGGCTCTTTCCTTAATTACCACTTCTCAGCTATCAATTTCTTTCCATAAGTATAACATTTTACTGTAATAACTGTCTTTCGCTTGGTGTCCTTGCAAGCGTGTATAACTTTATGATTAGTGCTATTGTCTTGGTTAGTGCAGTTGTGTGTTCGTGTGTACGTATTAAGAGGTTTTTCTAAATTAATTATACACTTGAGTACGACGGCACGTTTGTTTGATAACAACCATCTTTGTTCTTTGTTCCCCTTTCTCCCCGCTTCTGCATAAAAAAGGGAGAAGAGCAAAAAAAAAAAAAAAAAACAGAAAAGGAGAAGGAAACTAGGATTATAAAAAGTAAAAGAAGTATAAAATGTAAACAAACAAAATTTTACGTTGATGGAAGAAGAAAAAAGTTGACTCAATGAAAGTTTTTTAACTTTTAAAAACTTCCTGCCAGCACTCTGGAAGTGAAAATGTGTAAATAAACTATTTTCGTACTTAATTAACAAAATTGCTTAAATGACGTCGAGGAATAAAAAAAAAAAAAAATAAAAATAAGAAAAAATACTTCACATGAAGGAAAAAAAAGGAGTCAAGAAAATAATTTGTCAACAACTAAAGGCCGAAACTTTTTGGTCTATAAAAAATAATCAGAAATATCAGATGAGAAGAGTTACGATTTTCCTCTTCTTTTTGTAACTTTTTGTAGATAATAAAAAATTAAATAATTAATTACACAACGATGGATTCTGTTTCACATAATTAAAAGCAAAAAGTATTTAAAGCGAACTAAAAGGAGTTATTCTATGCCGTCAGAGAAAGCAACAAATAGCTAAGAGAATGAATATTTTCAGTTAATAATTAATTGCATTAAGTCGAACAGTAGAGCAACATATCAAAGGTATTCTTGCTAATAGTAGCGGAATAATTGTCGAATAATTGATTACCATGTGAGTTGGCTGAGCAGAGCATAGGTATCTTCTCAAGCAAATACACACAAATCGTTTAAAATTACATTAATTATAGGAGTGTCCACAACACACTGATCACACGCTCCATATGCAGAAAATTCGTGTCGATAAGATTTAATGATTGACTTTAAACCAAAGAAAGAATAGAAAAAAAATCTCAAGCCATGTCTTTCGAGCGAGTGCCTCCCATCACTTTTATTTTACTTATAAGTTAGACGGGGGGCATTTGGAATTGATGTTGTCGTTCAACGACCTTGATGTAGTGTTTGATGCTAAAGCAACGTTTAATCTTCAAATTGGCTGTGTGCAAGACGAGGCCTGCATTAGGTTTCATAGAAAGATGAGCGAAAGACTTTGACGACCCCTATGTAACGAAAGGACTCTATATTGTTACATTGGAGAGACTCTTAGACGAATATGCGTCCATCATTTGGTCTGCCAAGTTCAATTATTGCATTGACACGATCGAGGCTATTCAAAAGCAATTTCTTCTCTTTGTCTTGCGTAAGCTGGGGATGGAATGCTAATCGTCTCGAGCGAAGACGGTTGATCCTTGGAAAAGACTTTTTAATGAAACTTATTCAACAGGATACTTTATCACCATTCTTGCTCAGTAAGCTAGATTTCAATGATCCTTTAAGAGTTTCAAGGAATTTCCTACCCCTTCGCTGGTCTCAAACAATTTAATGGATTTCATTATTTATTCTGTCCTTTAGATAGCTGCTCAAGACCTCTTAGGGCGAAATTTGACACTCATGGTTTCAACGATGCAAAGATTAAATTGCAAATAGATTGCTAATATTTTATGATTCTTATTGGAATCTAATTTGGTCATCTTCAGGGCAGGCCATTAAAAATCTCTTATTAGACAATCTCTTCTTTGACATTTTATTGTATAAAGTAGCGCGGTTTAGTGTTTGGTTTGAGTGCCAATTAGTTCTCCTTCGTAGCTCTCAACATTATTTTAGGTAAATTATATGACATTGAATGTCGTCGTCTACAATGGAATGAAGATTTAAATAAAATATTATCACTACATTGTCGGATATGTCGGATTTCTGTTAGGTTTGGTTGAATTTACTACCATGTAAAATGAATAAATAAATAAATAAATATAAAATATTCGTTTAACCTTCATTTCGTTTTTTTCGCCATTCTTACCACCGGCACAGTTTGCTTTCCTCGTTCTTCTTTCACAGCAACGAACTGAAGTAAACATTTCGTTCAATGTGTTCGTAAACGGAGTCATTGACAAAATCCATTAGTTTATCATGTAACGAAATTACATGCACATTCAACCATTATTCAAATGTGTTGTAATTTGTAAATAATAGATTTTATTATCTTTGTTGTAATAATTTCTTTTTCAATATGTATGTGAATTGTTCTTGTTGCAGAGCGCAAGTATATACACATAAAAAAGTTGCTCTGGGATATATAAAAGCTGCAGAGGGCATTTTTGTGTCTTGCAAAATTTTTCTTTTTAAAGAGCTATAACGAAATGAAATAAAACCGTAGACAACTATTAGGTGTTTGCAAAAATGTTGATCACTTTTTCACTTGAAATCACGAACGCGCTACTTTCTGTTAAATAACATTACGAACGCGCTACTTTCTGTTAAATAACATTACGAACGCGCTACTTTCTGGTCAATAACATTACGAACGCGCTACTTTCTGGTCAATAACATTACGAACGCTCTACTTTCTGTTAAATAAATCAATCTCCTATTAGTATAGTGGTGTCATCTAGATGTCAATGTAACAATTGTATGAAATACTTAGCTAAGTCTTAAACCACATTTTTCTCACACTCACAGTTTGAAATTACAAATGACTTTTAAAGTAAAATATTTTTCAGTTTTTTTTTTTAATTTCAAGAATTTAGTTGAGGTCTTTTTTACTTTATTCTCCATAAATTTCTAAAATATAGATTTCATATATTCATATATGATCTTAATATATAGAAAACGAATTTTACAAGCTTTCATTTAACCTGCAATCATGTCAGCCCTTTCGTGTATGCTGAAATATTGAATGCATCTGTTAATTTCGGTAAAGTACGATCATCTGTATGTTTAAACCTTTAACGGCCATTACATAGCAGATTATCCTTAACAAACCCCCTGATAAGGGTGTCACATAAGAAGATTTGGAAGCAAATTGTAGTACAAAGTAAATTAGACCAAAAAAATTGGTTTTAAAATAAACTTTTATTTACAGGAACTAAACAATGGAAAATAAATTTTGTTCAAGTCACTTTTAAATACGTAGTATGTTGGTCCGTTAGGAACAATCAGTTTTTTAACACATTAAAACCCTAAGCGAGGCAAGTTTTCGTGTTCAGTTCCAAGAAAGTGATAGGGCAACATTTATTTACCTCGTTTTATCTTACTTATCACTTGTTTTACTTAAATAAAATCTTATTTAAAAAAATTTTTTTTTACTTAATATATTTCTATATTCTTTATTTTTGTACCACACACCACTTGTGCCATAAGGACGTAATAAATTTGTGTAGATGTATGCATTAAACAAAAGGACTTGAAGTAAACTCACCTTTTGTTTTACCGATTGAATCAGAATTGTTTTCTGAATCCATGTAAGTGCGTCTGTTCGTCTGTCCATCTGCTTTTCTTCTGTTCAATCTACAGATCACAGTTTTTAAGATATTTTGATAAAGTTTAGTACACATGTGTTGGCCCTTTTCGATCACTTCCCATAAAACGGCTTTGTTCGAAGAGTTTTCATATGAATAACTATAGATTGGTATAGGGAATTTTATTGTCGGCCCTGGCCCACTAGAGTTTTTTCATTTGTTGTTACTATATTTTTTTTATAATTGTTTAGTCATAATGCATAGATTAAGTGAAACGAATTCGTTGATTCGTTTATTTTAGTTGATTTTCATGTGTAAATAAATAAATAAATAAATCACAAACACATCTTTAACGGACTCATAGTCATCCATGGCGTCTGCAGATATATATGCTATTATGTTCAAAAAATGAGGGAACCTTTTAAATAAGCGTGCTTCGAATATCGACTTTTTTTATTTTTATTAGATTTCTCGGACGTTACGCGACAGCTACACCAGCTTAACAAGAAATTTCAAGATAGCATTTCAAACGAATAGAAAAGTAAAAATTATCACCCAGATACACATAAATATATTTATTTGCACACATTTAGTGCGCTACCAATAAGCAATTTCTCAGCTTTAACCCAAAATGTTCATATATCGCCTTTGGTGTCGAAAATAGTTGTAAACTTAATTTATTTCCTTTGTTTTCAGCTATGTGCTCCTACGAATAGATATTTTAATGTACAAAGACTTTTGTATCCTTCTTAAACGATATTATTATACGCAAAATGCAATCTTTACCCAGGACTGACTGAAACTCACAAACGAAAATCACATTTAAGCAATCATTAAACTTAGTATTTTATTGCTCGCCTCACATAGGCAGACTTAATTAACACTTTTTCGGTTTATTTACGAAGCATAACCCCCTTATCTCGTTTAATGCTTTCTAAGCAAACAACAGCATCAATAAAACACACAATCAACAAACCAATCAAGACCGGTTGGGATATACGAATAGACGAATTAAGGAGTTGAAGTTTCTACATATTTTTCTTTTGCATATTAAAGGATAACAAAATACAAAAATTGCCAAAATGCTCTTCATTGCTTAACTAAATGAGGTATGTGGGGAGCAGCAGCAGCAGCAACAACAACAACGACAATGAACTATTTCGTTATTATTGGTATGCGTGTTAGAACCTAAAAGAGATTTATGGTATAGAGCGGTGGCATAAAATGGGATTTGCCAATTTTTATCAGCGCACACAACACACACACACACACACACACACACACACACACACACACACGCATATACATATATATGTATAAATATATATATAGATACCTATCCACACCCCTAAAACACATACATTTAAATGCTGTATTTCATATTGTCTTGCCTTTGGTAACCTCGAACGGTATCTATCTGAACTGTTCGAGAAAGGATTGCCCAGACAATTTTTTTTTATGAGTGTGAAGCAAAAAAAGAAAAAACACAAAAAAAATTTATGTGCTATAAATAAATTACTATCGAATATTGACATAAAGGCTCAGATGGTCTTGCAAATATCATTAAGAAATCGTTGGTACGAAAATAAATTGCGACACCCAGACAAACTGTTTATATATTGGCAGGCACTTGAAACTGTCGCGTTGTTTCCGCTTCCGTTTCGCAGCCGCCAACTAACTGAGCTACTTGTGCTCAAATTGTCACATCATAAAACTGCATTCACCTCATTTCAGTGCTTCAGGACTTTTTGTACATTTGTGTCTTTAAAAAATATCTGATTTCCTGTTCGTTTTGGTTTTGTTTTTTTCCTTTGCCTTTTTATTTTTTAGTTTGTTTAAATGGAATTAAGGTAAATATTTGTTTATCCTTTTGAACCCATCTAACAATTTCACCTAGGCAAAGTCATAAAAGATATACAACCGAACGACGTAACCGCAGCCACAGTCTGAGTCAGAGATAGATGCCGTAGACAAGGAGACAGACGGATTGTCAATGAAACCGACAACAATATCATCAGACTAAATGTCAGTTAGTTTATTTGTTTTCTTTTCAGACTCATTCCGTTTGTTTTTTGTTTTTCTTCAACAGTTGAAACGTTGTGTGTGCGTCTGTGTGTTTGTCTGTGCGCTACGGTAAAGAATTTCTTGATGCGTAAACTCGCATTTAGTGATAAGTTTTTTTTCTGATGTGTTTCGTTGTATTATTTATAATTATGCGAATATGTTTGCATAATTAAAGGCGGGTTGTTGTAAGGGAGTGAGAGCTTCCAGTGCGCACACTAAATACTCCAAAAAGTGTTGTTTATCTAAGAAGTGAGATTTATTTATATAATTTCATTAATGATCCTGATAAACATATATCCTGTCTGTTGAGTTTTTATTCGCATTTTATTATAAATAACATAAAAGAAGCCTGAAATGCTTACAATTTTTTTCTTTTTTAATAGGTCTTAAGTCTTAAGCGCTAGTATTCACATTTATTTGTGATTTAATAAATTATTATTTCAATTCAATTTAATTTGCATGAAGTTTTCAATGAAATTGCACATCTTTACAATAGGTATGTCATCGTCTGTATAGTCGATATATAGAAGTAGTTTTTTTTTTTTATTTCTACTTTACTATGATTATCGCCAAACAAAGTCTTTATTAATGAATCTCTGAGTAACAGCTTAATGGGAAAATTGTATTCTAACATACTTCAACCTCACTTCTCCCCACATTAATATCCAAAGTGATATTAGAGCTCTAGTATTAGTAGGTAGTTCGGAAATTTTTTCTTCTTTTGAAAATGTGGTTATACCGGAAAAATTGCAAATTTCAAAATTTCTTGGTAAAAATCGCTTAGTAATAGTACTCTGAGTCGATCTTAAATTGAGTGTTTCTCAGTCCGTCTGTCCATGCATTCTTATGGTCAACCGACAGGTCATGGTAGGTCGTGGCCCACGTATAATGTGTTTACTTGTTTCTATATTCTATTAGTTGTTTCTTTCCGATGAGTAATATCCGGTAAAATGCTTTAAGGCTTACTCATGGCAATCGAACTGATTTCTATTGCTAAAAATTACATAGAAAGTTGACAATCGATTGGTATCCGCAATCATTTCTTAAAGCTTGGTATTGTTCGTTTACAAAGCAGTACTTTTTCTGATTGATCTGATTTTCTTGAACCTTCATAAGATTCTACTTGAAAAAAGCTCTTACCGATTTCTTATCATAGATTTTTATTTATTGAGCTTGAACTTTTTCTTACTTTTTTTAAATTTATTCATACCTCCTCCTCCTTATACATAGCATAGATAAGTAATTGTCACTTGATAAAATGAGAAGAAGAAATCAATAAAAGAAGCTTTTTACAAATTTTTATGAACTTCATTATCATCTTAGTCTTACTCACCACCGTAAAAATATATTAGTTTTGATGATGTATGCAATGTGAAAAGCAATCTACCGGTGATAACACATGTTATTTACATATATATAGATACATATACATGCATAAGGAATAATTCAAATTTAAAAATTTCATTTAATTTTTCTTACGCATAATTTCGCTGATCAAAGCTGCTTTGTCACGTTTCGCAGTAAAAACTAAAGGATTTCAGCGAACAGGAAAGTGCGCATAAAAATAATATCTGGCAATTTGCTGAGGAAGAGAGCGCAGGATATGCTCGCTTTTATATGCTTAGACTTATAGTAATATCCTTAGTTTAATATTGAGACAATTATGACAAGAAGGAAATGTATGCGAATTTCAAATGCAATTTATTAGGGAAGACAAAAAAGCACAAAGAAGCACATAAAGACGTTGCGGTGGTGGTGTTGCTGTGCTTGCTTGCATTAGCTGCATGAAATGATGTGCGGATTATAAAATAATACTGTTATTGTTTCTTCTTGGCAGGAACGAGGAAAGGAATAAAACGGTGACGGAAATACGAAAATAGTTGCAAATAAAAGAAAACGAAACTCTTTTAAGTTTAAGCAAGAATGCTAGTTAATGTTTGTCAAGGGAAGCATGAATGATAATAAAATATTAGTCTTTCAAAAGGAACGCATAAATATTATATACTTTGCATATCAAATCCCTTAAACCATAAAATTATAAAATGCACTTTATCTCCTTTTACGAATAAACATATATTGAAAATATTTCCGCCTTAAGGGAGAGCAAAATTCCCCCTTTCTTTTATTTAGGAAATTTGGAAATATTTTCCATTTTTTGGTTCCATCTGAGCCTATCATTAATTTTTGTTTTCATATTTCTCTACTTAATTAGACCGAAAAGGGTTAGAAACATCTAATGCTTTGGTCCCCGGGTCTAAATAAGAAAAGACATTTGGTTTTTCCTGCAAAATTCCTTTTTGTTAATCAACATAACGTTCTTCAAGAATGATATAATCAGTTGAAAAGTTATATTCGAGAGCAAAAAGTGTTGAACCCATCGATGGTTTGTTTGATGTCGGTAATTTTCCGGCAAGATCATTAATCTTTCAGGAGAAGATAGGTTTAAGAAATTCTAAGAAGAAAACAGTTGGCGATAGGCTGTAGTTGGCTGAAAGCCCACATTCGCTTTGAGCTCATGCTGATCTCTCAAATGCTAAGTTAAGATAACTTAAACTCGTCGTAATCTAAACATGAATTGACGGCAGGCGTACCCTTAGTACCTCAGGAAAATTGAAAAGTGGCGTAGACGCACAGACACATAGTACACTAAAGAATAAGGCAACCTGATTGCTTAGATGAAGCAGAAAGCATTATTCGGAGTAGAGGAATCTTGAAGCTACAGAATATTATTCTTAAGCCTCTTGTCGTGTATTTAATCCTTACACTCGAGCTTGAATTCTCAAAACATATCGACATTCGTTTCAAACCTCACTTGCTGCCTGCGCAAACCTTCTCAGGTCTTGGAAAGCAGCAACGAAATAAGAATAAAGCCTCGACTCATAGTGTTATCATAGCATATCGTCTGAAGTCACATTTGATTTCTCCATTTTTATTGCACAAGTCCTATTGTTGATTCTATTTCGTACCGCTTAAGTAGCAAGTCCAAGTTCAATCGGTTTCAACCCAGTTGGGATTAAGCATGTTGTTATGCCGGGCTTCGTTCTTAGTCAATGATGTTGTGGTGTCGTTATATCGTTGGTTGTAAAAATACTGACGCAACAAACACTCAGAATAATAAAACTATACCGTGACGTAGACGTAAATGAGCGCAATTTATTTCTAGTAAGAAACTCGGATTTTTCCTGCACATATTTATTAATTAGTTTCAAGTCAGCCAACATTTCGCAAGCCTACCAACTTTTTTACATTTTCAATATATTTTAAAAGGGTTGCCAGCATTTTTAAAGCTATTATTAATCCCCACAATGTACATCAAGCGCAAACCAGCTTGACGCGAAGGGCAATTTTGTTGTTCAATTTCCAGTGCAGTTTCCTATGATGAAAAGAAATGCATGCCCTAGTGTGCGTAATCCCATATTAATTAAACCCCAAAAAACACACATCTCAACCTTTAGTGACAACTTGAGTGTACTAATACCCCTCTGCGCTGCATACAATTACATTTCCGTAAATATATATATGTACGTACAGGGATATGTATATATGTATATATACATATTAATTCTAGGTAAAATAAATTTCTTAAACATCCTTATTATTATAATAAATGGAGCGCTCTCACCTATTTATTTCCCTTATTTTGTTGTGATAAATTTTTGTAAATAACAAAAATACTCGTTGCTGTCTTTTTCCTTTCCTTTCTTTGGTTGTATTGCATGTTTTCGTTCTTGTTTAAGTAATTACAGCAATTTTGTTTTTTCTCCTTCAATGGTACACGCAATGGTGTGAGTTATGTTGTTTTGTGTATAGAGCTGTAAATAACACGGATTTTTCTCTTCTCTAGCCTGAGGATACTTTTAGTTTGCTACAGTGATTTCTTTTCTTTTTTTTTTTTTTTCGTTCAACGAGAAAAACTTTATTTAATATTTATCGTTAATTTCTCCCTTAGCATTTCGTTTTTATGCTCAAACGTATGCGTGTTCTTAACCAATACATATTAAAATAAAAAAGTTTGCGTCACAATTGTTCTTTAGAGAGTAGCAGTAACAGCCGAGATTCGCGAAAAAACGTTGTGTGTAACTATGCTGGTGTGTGTGTGACAATTGCATGTAAAAAATTTGCTTTAAAAACTGAAAGTGGTTTTGGAGAAAGTTTTTGCAACAAAAACAAATGAAACACCATAAGATATAGAATGTCACGAATTTCAAAGTACGCTGTATCGGCTCTTGGGCGACTTCAAAATATATATTAATCACAAATGAATACAAAACGGTTCGTGAGGTTCCAAGGCCTTTTTAAATATAAAATGCTTGCAATCACAGCTTGTAGCAAATTTATAATAACAATTACCTTATAGGGCCGATATCGAAATCAATGAAATCGTAACATTACATACACACTTACAAGAAGTCATTTGTATAATATTTGATTTTGCACTTAAAAAACATAAGCAAGCACTTCGCTGCAGCTTTGAATTCCTTGCTATCGTTTCAATTACAAACGTTATGAAAAAGTTATTACACTCGTTTATGGTGCCTGTAAAAATAAATGGTAATCACAAAGCTAACGGCTTCGTTAACTGCAATGCTACGTGTATATGTCTTTCTATTTAAAGGATAACGTTGCTCCGCTTCATTTATTATGGGGGGAAGAAAGAGGGGAAGAAAGTGTGGTTTAAAACTCAATTAAACTTTAGCAAGCAACAGAGTTTTTATTATATAGACAGGTATTGTTTAATCGGGTAAAAAGCACAGAACTTTATATAGTTGACTAAGTGTTTTATATGTAATTTTTATTAAAATGAAAAAAAAAAAAAAAATGAAATTATTTTCATAGATTTTGCTGCCTTATTAAACCGCTCATGTCGGGTTGCTGCCTGCGATGTTACTTACAAACAACGTTGGGTATTAACTAGAGATGGAACCACGAGAGATCTAAATGAATATAAAAAATTGGTTAAAAGTTTGGGGAAAAGCCGGTCGGTCATAAGCAAAAATTTCACCGTCAAGCAAACTTGGGAAATGGTATGCACTGCCAATGGCAAGAGTTAGATATTAAAATATTTGTGTTAGTTCACACATACCAATCACCAAATTTCATGAACGATACTTGGGGATGGGAAGATGTTTACAGAAGTAAAGGTCTTTGTCTTTGTATCGGCTAAGCGTTCAAATCCTAAAATGCAAATTTACGACAATAGAAAATAATATAACTCTTAAGTTATTGGACTTGCAATTGTTCCAGAACTGGCAAAATGAACATTAACATTACTTCCGAAGGTATTTTTGCTACGCATGCAATTCTTTTTTTGCAAGCCTTTTTTTTTTGTATTAAGCTTATGAGGACGTTTGCAATATTCAGAAGGGTTTGAGGTAAACACAATTCTTGGTGTACTCACAGTTGCTTTCTGAACCATATTGTGAATCGATTAAAGCATGTCTGTCTGTCTGTCTGTCTGATTGCGCAATTTTCTCTCCAACATTCGGTTCGCATTTTTATTTTACTAACATGTTTTAACTCAAAGACGAACCTTATTGAAAATGAGCTGGTTCTTGCGCCCTCTCTCCATATCCAAAATCTTATTTGACAAGAGTCGTTATATACAAAAACAATTTCAATTCTTAATACTTGTTGACACAAATCGATGAGAGATGATATTTTGACATTCTAAATGAACGCGGAAAATTTGAGTGAAAAAGGACCTTTCTTTTGAAACGTATCGACATATCCACACAAACGTTGTTACCAAAAATGAGCTTTCGTATGACAACAAAATCGAATTTTTACTATTTTATGATGAAGATTCGCGCAAAATGGATGTTTGATATATAAATTTAATATGACGATATGAATTATATAAGTCTATCTTTTGGAAATCCAATCCATTCCAGTGATCTTAAGAAACGGGAATTTTGTATTGTAACAAAATTGAATTTTTATGAGAAAACCAGGTGAAAAATTGCTTCAGTTGACGCGATGGGTAGGCTATTTAATATCCGGTCAGATCCGGTAAGGTTAACAGTTTACCTTGCTTTGAAAGTGATCATGACCCTCTATGAACTTTAAGGTCTATGTTACCATGTTGTAGATTTCTAGTCACCGTTGAACTCTTAAACTCTTCTGGGTGTTACATAGATAAACACATGCACCACAAGTGGTGTAGGGTATAAATATTCAAGATAGTGTTTGCATATTGCTCTTAGTAAACGCTGCAACATAATAACAAAAATCGCCTGATATTATGAAGTGAAGGAAATAGAGACGGAATGTAGATTTGTTCAAATAGTAAAACAATTGGTTTCATAATAATGTCGCTGATTATAAGATTCGGCTCTTATTTATTTATCAGTTATGCTCCCAGAGAGAGAGCGTGAATTTACAAAACTCAATTTTTTTAAACGAATAAAATTTAAATATTTATTTCTGATTATTTTCAAGTGCGGTATTGTTGTATAGAACAAGTTTAATAAACCGCACGTACAAATGTAGCATATGATAGAATTTTCAATAATTTACAATAACATCTGTTACCATAGAGTTACTTTAAAAAAGCATGTAAGAGAACATGTTCTAATATTGCGCATAGAGGCCGATGCTGGTGTAGTTCCTCTGTATACGTCTCCATTAGTGAATTTTTTTTTTTTTTCTTATTTTTGTCATTTTTGCAGGCAACGTGGCGAAAGACATCTCAACGCATAACACTAAACATACAATGCTTTATATATGTGAGGAAATTTTTTTCTTTTCACAATTCGCTTGACAATTGTTAAGAGGAAATCACAACATGTGTCATGGGAAACTTGTAATAACATGTCGTTATTGTAAATGAAGAAATTTAAATTTTGCATACACGTTTGTGCTGTGCATCTAAGATCTAAGAAGTCATCTGACATGAAACTAACAAAATGATATGTTATGAAATTTTTGCGAGATGTAAGTTATTGTATATTTTACGTATATATTCTATGGTATAATCTATGTAAACGCTTATGGTGCTACGGTATGTGGGTCGTAAGATATAGTGTAGTTGAATGTGCGTAGGATTCGAAGAGACGAAAAAAAGTAGAATAAAATGTTAGTCGGCTCACATTTCTTTAGTAAATAAACATTTTGGCAGTCAAGTGTATTAACACTAATAGCGCGGCCGGGGTCTTACGGGCATTCGGATAAACCTCAAATTTCGAGGTTTTTGATAGGAGGATCACTAAATGTTTTCTTTCTGTTGTGAACTAAGACTGAGACTGACTGTTTTCAACAAATTATTTTTAATTTATATTTTATTTTTATTTTATTTTTAATTTTTATTTTTTAATTTATATTTTCAAAAAAAGAGATCAGTTTGTTCCATAACTTTTGTCAAAACCCTATTGTCCCAAAAATGCAGATAAGAAAACGAAGTTTGCCCAAAGTATTCGTTGACTGATTAGAGGTCCAAGGGTGAAAAATTGTTGTGGTCTGTCGCATATAGGTCCCCAACAGATTAAAAACGAGGACAACTTCGAAAAAGCGCCGCCAATTTTTTCATATTTTTATCCACAAGTTCCGATTCCTTGAAGATATATCGCGAAGCCTGTCACCCAAATTTACTAATACGATGAGATTTTAATTGAAGTTTATTTTCACTTTACTTGTGATTGGGTGAAAAACAGGTTAATATGCGTTAGAGCAAATTGTCATTAAAATTGGAACTAAGATATGGAATTAGAAGCCACTTTTTAAAAACAAAAGTGCTTACAAAATTTTGGAACTTTACATCCACTAGATGCTTGCGATGTATACCAAAATAACCCAAATTTTCTCTTGTATGTTGTATTCCTATTTTGGTTAAGTCAGGCTTTTAAACGAAGAATTTTTAAATTGAATTTTTCTAATTGAAATTCTTCTGCACAAAATAAGTACACTAATGCGCTTACAAAAATCGCATGCAATATTTTGAATGCTAATGTTAATGCTAATAAAAACTACAAAATTTAAAAATTTCCAATTAGGGAAATTTCGCTTGGATCTTGCCATTTGATGGACTTTTTGTTATATATTTTAAAAGTATTCTAGTACGCTATGCCGCACTAGGTGCCGTGATGCGATATGTGCTATTGAAAGAGTTTAATAAAATGAATTCTCGTACAAAGAATATTAGAACCAATGTGAATATGAGCCACTACCTCTTATTTAAATAGTTCGTTATTTTTGCCCTATAAAAATAATTGAATAACAGCTAGTAACTGAATGAATTTTTTACTTACTTTAGTTCTATTTTTCGCAATCGTTCATTTCAGTACATTTCCATAGAAAAAAAGATACGTTGACAATACTAAGATTTATGGCATTTACGATACAGTTTTACTCTTGCTGTCTGCTAACGTACAACAATATGAACAAAACAGGGATTTTATTTATATCCATGTGGATGTAAAAAAAATGAATACATAAATAAAGCCAAAGACAAACTGAATACAAAAATAACAAATCTCTATAAGACTCAAGTCTTATCAGCAGTTACTCTTTGCTTTAAAAAATAGCAGAGAAAAGACTTTTCATTTCTTTGTTTTGAATTCATTCACCGATAATAAATACTTATTTATTATCCGAGTCAAAATTGATAAAGAGCTGGTATAACATACTGGGGGAGTTTCGTATATTCCTTGTAAGAGCTTTGTGTAGAAGAAATAAGGAACTTTACTGTTCTTAGTAACTCAACTAATATTAAAAGCTTAGATTGTAAATTATTTTTATTATTATTGCGTTGTTAAATAAATACAAATCTTACACTTTCAGAAAAGCAGAATTCTTTTTAACAAATTCTTAAAAGATTATTTGTTTTATCTGTAAATAAAGACAATATACAGTGGCATGTATGTGTACGAATCTTTATAACCAGCAGCGAAGAATACCAATAGCTGGTGTATTGAAACCGCTATTTTTGTTGTAACATCTAGGGAAAGATATTAAGTTCAAACGTTTCTTTTTGACTTCCTAATCAGTTGAAGATTTCCAATCCATTGAGTCCCTTGATCTATTCCTTGGTCTGCCTTTGGTTGATAAGGATTTCGCGGACGCAAATATTGGAGCAGAAAGTTGAAATTTGCCTGCAATATGAGCAACTAAGATTCATCAGTGGAGGTTAAATAAACAAGAAAGAAAGCTATGTGAATCTTGTGTACCCACTACCATCCACTTATTTTTTACGATAACTCAAAATTTTTATATATTTCATAAAGAATAAATGAACCGTTAATTAAATAATAAATCAGTAAAGAAAACTAAAATCTATTACCAAAAATAAAAAATGATTATGAAAAGAATCGGTCCAAGATCATGTTTCAAACACTAGCTTGAAATTAGTTTCAAGGCTAATCAATGTAAAATTGTGAAAGCTTTTACGATGTAATTTCTAAATATAAGATCCGAAATGTTTTCTTCAATTGATAAATTAACAAATCTCCGGAAACACTATTCAGGGGAAGATATAATAAAAGTCAAAACCTCCTGGGATATTAATAGTGGATCTAATCTTATGGCACAACATAAACGGAAAGCAACTGCTCTTTCTGGGCTTTTCTCTCATTTTTCTTCACTGCATAATCAATGTGATAATAGAAATTTTACGTATTGCTTTAGTACCTGTACAAAGACGGCTATGTCCAATCAATTTCATAGAGTATCAATATTTCGTTTTTTTCTTGGTTCTTTTGACTTTTCTTACGATTAAAATGGCGTGCACAAAAGATTCGGCCTCATCCGAATACAATTTTCTCACTTCCTTCTTGCAATGTAGCTTAGGGATGATGAGGAAAATAAATTATGTAAAAAAAATTGTTAAAAAAGGTTTCTATTTTAGTGAACCAATAGCTGGAAGATAAATTTTATTCTAATCATTTTTATTTGATTAAATGTAAAAGTTTGGGGGCTTAAAAATTTAATGTGTAAGAAATCCGTGTGTTCTAAATCCCCAAACACTAAACTTTAAGGTTTTTAAAATTTTTTTTTTTATGTATATTACCTTGTGTGCCTATCTAATCGGTACCTTTATCGATGTAAGTGTTTAGAAAGAACGCGTCCACCACGATGTGGCGTCCATCATGTTTATTTTAAAGTTAGCACCTATAGCTTATTGCATTCTAATCCACAAATCCTTTTATTTGATACACTGTTGATCGTAGGCATCCGTAGTCGAAGTGTGGCGTTCGCCATAGTTAATTTAGTGTACACTTTCAGAACTGTGGTGTTCGCTATAGGTAATTTAGTGTACACTTTCAGAAAGAGATCAACAGAAAGGGTCAACCACATACACCACACAGAAGGACGGACGCAGCTAAATTGATTCAGAATTTGACGCCGATCACGGACACATATATTTTGAGGGATCTGTAAACTTGCCTTTTGAATGTTGCAAACCTTATGAGAAAATGAATATGACCCCTTATTCAGTGACCCCTTTTGAGTGTTGCAAACATTATGATAAAATGAATATGACCCCTTACTCAGTGACCCCTTTTGAGTGTTGCAAACATTATGAGAAAATGAATATGACCCCTTGTTCAGTGGTGCCTATGAAATATCCAAGTATTCATGTAAATTCCAAACTAACGTTTCCCATAAGTTGTAAAGTATTAGCAAATACCGATCTGAACTTTTCCATACACATTTAACAGAGTCTGCTTGAGGCTGAGTGCGTAAATGATCGCGTTATGCCATTACAGATGCATAAAACTTTACGATTGTTGAGGTAATGAATTTACGAGGGGTGGCCCAACGCGTTATAAATTGCTTCAGACTAAATAACATAAGAAAACTGCATAGTGTTGAAAAAACAATTAAAAGGGAAATGTAAACTGTTTTGTGCGCTTGTTTGCCATGTCGATGGAGAGGATGATGAGGAGCAAGAAGAAGAGAAGATATCAAATTAAAATAAACAGTAAACCCCGCTAAAATAGACAAGTGAAAGACAGAAGTTATGCGAGATATATTTTCCATATATATGTATACATATATACGTATATACATATATACATGTAGACACTGTATATACATGTAGACACTGTATAAAATAATACGACAAGGTTTCGGCATTTCTAGAATTTTAAGATTAACGAGAAAGAAAAATAATATTTTTGACAAATTTATTTATTTCGAAACCGGAAATGAAGTTTACAAAGCCCGCAACTAACTAAAGGATAAATATGCTAAATTCTCTCTGTCTTTAGCATTGCGAATGGTTTTTTTTGTATTCGCACATTTTTATGGTGCGATTACTTTACATTGCTGAATTCAATATCCAATAGGGTGATTAATCAACGTCTAACATTTCGTTTATGATTTTGGAGCAAATCTTGGATATCCGTCTTAAACCTTTTCCCTCCTTTAATTATCGATAAATTATTATTTTTATTTGATGGGATGTCCCCTATTTGTGTGACGCGGTGACAGTCAGCAAGAAGTGTGAGAAGGGAAAGAAAAAAAAAATAGGCACGCGGTAGAGTGTATATGTGGCTAAGGGTTACACTCCTTTATTGGCTGAGAAGTCACTATAACTATGGCCAAAGTAAACTTTGCCGCATTGAGGTTTGAACGCACGATCATTGACTTACTACTCGCGATTTTCACGCACTCGGCCGCCCAGGCGTAGCGTTCGGAAGAAATTCTGATTCTGATTCTTCTGAGTTAAGCTCATATCGACATTTCGCAGAGATTGTTAATGAAAATCTATTAAAAGTTTCTGTTCCTACATTTTATGTTGTTTCTGTCATTCAATGGTTTTAGTTGCTTATGTGGGCTAATTAGTTCCATCTTTAAAAGAAATTTCTGAAAATGACTTAATAGGGTACATACTAACTCTCTCTCTCTCTCTCTCAGTTTTGTATTTCAAGCGTTTAGAATCTGAAATTGTTAACATACGAACATGGGGACAGTTGCACAGGCCTAATTGGCCCTTGGTTAAGAGTTTCAGTCTACTTATGAGAATTCAGTTAATGAATCTATCAATTACAAAGTTTGTCTGTTCAATATTTCAGTGGTAGACATGAAAATTTATGCACATATTTCTTTTTCTTAAAAAGGACTCATGGACATGCACTGGGGGCTGAAAAAGCGGCTAAGAATTGTTGCTAGTTTGTAAGCCTTTGTATTCATATAAGCCTTTGAAGTAAGTTCGAGTATAACTTGAAGATTCCTGGAGAGCATTGGTACTGAAATAAGTTTCTAAAGTTAGATGAAAAGCAGAAAAAAAAGAACTGCAAAGCACTTAGTATTTTATTTTTAGTCCCTATGATTTATAATCCTTACAATTTGTTGTTCCCTTTGGTGGTTTGAAATGCCCTTACTTGTATGCACATGGACTACCAGTCACAATTGTGCACGCACACACAAACGTTTAATTTAAGAATCCCGAGATTATAAGCAAAGCCGAGCTGTTTACAAACTTGTGCAGTGAATGAAAGGAAACGTGTGTATGAGATTTAAAGTATGTTTGCGGAGAAAATCACAAAATACAAACTAAAAATTCCGAAAAAGAAACAAAAAAACATTAAATTTTTTTAAACTTAATTTAAAACAAACTTTGCAACAGAGGAAGAGAAATGCATGCCAACAATGTCTTCATTTTTGTTTTGAAATTCAACAGCATTATCTGCGCATGCAGAGATCTTATTAAAATTTCGAAGAAACTTCATCGAAAAGAAAAGAAAAGAAAAGGGTGAAGGAATAATGTAAACATGATACACCGAGTATTAGGATCCTTTGAAGCAGATTACTCAGTTAATTTTCTACGAGACCGATACAGTGTAGAATGGCAGCAAACAGGGAAAGAAAAAAAAAAGGAACGGAAATTTAAGCTGCTGCTGTGTTCAATGCATCTCACCACCTTTCCATCGGTTTAGCTATTGTGTATCTGTCAAAGTGCAAACCTTATCACATTGTTGCTCGGTTACAGGTAAAGCAATCAATTGAAATCTGTCATGCTTAAAATGCACACATGTTGGCATTTGCTTGTTGTTGGCTTGTGCAAACTGTACGCATTTCGATATTTCGTAAATGTATTTCTCTTAAATTCAAGTACGTCAGCTACTGGTTTGTTTGTTTGTTTACCTTTTTAAATCACTTAGCATTCGTTTAGTTAGTAGTGCATAAAGGTTTTGTTTTTAGAATCCAACACATCGTGAATCCTTAACATGATTGTACATTAAATACAGCGGATAAAATAGTTTTGCTAACAAAAAAAGAAGAAGCAAATGCATAAATAAAAAGAATGAAAACAATTTATTGCTCAAATATATTTTGCACATTAAATAGATGCACGTAAAGCTAACCGAAATACGTTGGCGAATACATTGGCGTACCATGTCATTGCAAATTCATGGAAAGCCACAAACAGATCCACAAGAGCTGCATATTTGCGCCTCGCCTTTTCCACTGCTCTACAACTTTGTTTCCAAGATTATTATCATTGTTGTTGTTTTCAGCTTAAGCAGCTTTTGTATAGTTTTGTTATGTTGTTTTATTGTATGTAATGGAAACGCTAACGATAACACAGTGTGCATAAATATAAGGTATATAAACAAGTTGTTACTGGTTCTTCTGAAAAGTGTCCTTACTTTATGCCGTGGTTGCCAAGATGTGACATAACTACTTGCTAAACTACTTTGTTTAAGTTTTAAGCAACGTAAACAATATAGTTTAGAATAGGTCGACCTTTGCGCCAAAGAAAAGCAACAAGCGGGAATAGAGTTTCCTCTTAACTTTCGAAGGAAAGTGCAACGTGACGGGTGATGAAAAATGGATGCGATACAATTTCGAAAGAGCAAAATACTTTGGCAACAATGCACGTCTATGATAAAACCGAACACCCCATTGCACCAAACTATCGCTAACGACTGTGATCAGGAATACCTGATGCACTTACGCCTATCAGTAAAGTTGGACGGACTCTATCATAAGATGATGTGAATAATCTGACATTAGTTGCCTATGATGGAAGTCGATCTAATATTACAAAACCTAACTAGGGTTTTCAGTTGGAATGCGCTCTCACTCAAGCTAGCGTCATAGGTTATTCCTATGACTGCTGCTTAATATTGTCGGAGAAGCCCTTTCACTCATTTGACGATACGTAATGAATGGATGCTTACGTTAATAGGTTGAAAAGACCAGTTCCATCCTTTACACGAAAAAAATAAGTATTAACTGTCGATCTAAAAGATTTTGTATGAAAAGTCTTTCAACAGTCACTTGAAATAAACGCTTTTTTTTAATAAAAACTCACTCATAACTTATTTTTATACCAGTCATATATATATATATATATATATATATATAATACATGTATATATTTCACTTCATCTATGATATTCTTTGCTTATTTCGAATACACACTCTCACAACGAGTTAGGTTCTATGCTTTTTTTACCTTTTCAGCTAAACTTACTATCTTGCTACACCAGAGGGTAAAATATATAAATTCCTTTACTTCGTCTGCAAAACTTGAAAGCACTCTTCATCTGATCTAATTTCATTTCTGTGATATTTCACTGTTGCCGTTAAAAAGCCCTTGAAAATTAAGAATGAAGGCCGAAGTCTACTGAATTCTGAAAATCCGACCTGGAAATGCATATGATCTCCCAGCATAGACACTCACGACTGTAAAAAGTTATATGTTGTATGTTCGCAAATATGGTATACATTTCATATAAGTTCTGGGAATAATTTTGAATACACATGGCAACACTATTTCACTCCTATACATTATAGGAAAACTATAGTAAAATTTGTATACATGTTCACGATACTAGACTTCTGACATTTCCAGAGGTGGCAAAAAATGTGACAATTTTCGTACATTTTCTTAAAATGATGGGTGTTCCAAGTTCGCTTTAAAGCAATTGTTGACCCCTTTGTTTTAGTTTTCGTTTTTTGTTTTTGATGCTCTCGATATTGAATTGTTGTTTACGTAAGCGTTTTGTTGAAACTGAAGTAATTTAAATATTTAATGAGATTTTGAGTTTGCACACACAATACCAAACGTTAGTGCTTAAGCCGCATTTGTTCACTAAATCACATTGTAGGTGTTTTTGTAATCCCTAGAGAAAATTCATATCACAGAGTTGGGCTTGCAGTATACGAAGGTTGAGATCGTTGCTTTAAATAGATGATATCGTGCATGTGATAGACTTATTAATAAGATATAGTGTAAGGTGTTTAGAGGATTCAGTATGATTTGAAAGCCAGTTGTTTTGTTTTCCAATTTAAAGGTTCGTAAGTAGTAAAAAAAACTGAAAACTAGATTTGAAGCAGAGAGCTTAATAAGTTACTCCTTACTTATCGATTCTATTTTTGCACCACTGGTTGCCTTTTCTCAAAGTTGAGTTAATGCTCGCATAATCTGCCATTATTTCTTAGCTTTGTTGATTTTAAAGGAAACTGCGTTCTTTCATTTCCAGCACCAAACCGGTAAAAAGTATCAATGGCTTCCTCAAAACAAAGTCTTCGCGCAGGAGTGTTAATAGTTTGTTTATTTTGGAAATTACGCTTAGGCTAGAAAGCACACAAATGTTGTTACAATGCATAAATATGTTTTTATAAATCACGCAACACCGTGAGGTTTAAGATTTCGTATTCTTATTCTTATCAATTTAGCCAGAGAAAAAAATTCGCAGCTTAAAGCACTAGCGTCTAAGGCTGTCGGGTTTATTGAAAACTCTACCGCACTTGAGATTGGAACGACACGAACAATGAGTTGTTACTCGAGATCCTTGGCCTTTCCGGCCACTCAACTGAGTAAATCATATTTATTCGCAATACCATTGAATAACTCGATCTTCGAAAGATCTCGCATGGTATTGAAATAATCTCGCGAGATCTATTTTTATGGAATTAAAATTCATTTATGTTTGAAAATAAGCTCCCGTTCTTAACACATCTGCATTGTAAATTATTTATGTTATTTTTGAAGTGAAATGTTGCAAGTCCATCAAAGTAAAAGTCTGCAGCAGCGTAAAATTATAGCTGAAGATATGAAAACGTAGATCAAATGATTTCTTCTTCTTAGATTCAAATTTGCATAAGTTACACTACATGCCGCCGAGACCCTTTAATTAAGAAGGTCTTGCGCTAATAGCCCCCTTTAATGTACATAGCGGGAGTAGTCATTATGTTGTGATTTTTTGATATTTTGCAAAAAAGTTGTTTTCTTAAATGATCGAATACACGCATAACAACTTCCTCCTATATTATGATTCTTTGAAACACCCTTCCATCCAAAAAAAAAAAAAAAAAAATGCCGTTACATTACGACTCAAATTCAAATCTCGGTTTTCCTCATCTTATCTTAGATGAAATCATTTGGTCAGCATTTGGGAATTCACAACGAGGGCTGTTATTTAAATTTGTCAGCAACGCTCATTGACAAGTCATTGCTTTTGCAAAGGCAAATGTATTCAATAATTTTGGTGCTACATTTTCTTACATTCTCTTTTTATATTTATGGGCAATTATTTGAACTAACTAAGAAAGCGATATGTGGATTATGGAAAATCCTTGGTAACTATCCATCGTAATCGATTTGGAAGTTATATATATTAAAAAATCCATCAAATTTCATTCATCTATCAAATGCTAAATCTCGATCGGAATTGTTTAAATTTTTGAATCAGTGTTAACATTAACGCTGGACTTATCGACATTAGTCAATTTGACGGATTTTTGATTTTTAAAATTCAGCTTAAGGAAGTTAATGCTATAATGCAACGACTACATATGTCTACTCCTTTTTTCTGTGGCACGCCCACTTGTACTATTGTGATGCACATGTGACTTTATACATCCGTTCCTGCCGACCCCGTCAATTTGACGGGTAAATTTAGTGAGTCCTCACAGCCGCCAAAAAGGAAAAGGAATAAACGAAAATTTCACTTTCGCATCTATATTTTTGTGGCTGTGAGGATTCCTTCAATTTAGCCGCCATGCTGCGCGGTGTCGGTAAATCTAGTGTTAACGTTGAAAACATCGTATGAAAATTTTTATTATGGGTTTTCTAATCATAGAAGAACTTCAAGCTGACTTTTCACACATGCACAGTTTCAACTTCAGCTTGTCAATTTTGAAAGTTCATAGCGGTTTTGCGGTTGCGGGCTTTTTTGAAACGAACGGCAAAAAAGGGAATGTAAGGACAGACGGACATCCTGATGCGTATTAATGGAAAAACAGTAACGGTATACCCTCCTTCTCGGGTTGTAGATGGAAAAGTACGCCGACCCCATCGCCCCTAGAAAAAAATTCGATCGCTCGAGGAAACTTTTTTAATCTTTATATACAAGTTAATCACTGAATCACTGATAAAAAATTCAAGTTTCATAAACTTTATTCCAACAACAGCAATATCATTTATAAATAATTTATAAAGAGTGAAGAAAGGAATAAACAACTGAAGCATTAAAGTAAATATTTAATGAAAAATTTTGCCCGAACACAAACTAAAATTAATTGAAAAATGTCAGAAAAATGTTTTTGCAAAAATTAGCCAAATTTAATTAAGTTAAAAGCAGAGGAGCAAGAAATACCAACGAAATTGAAAAAAAGTTTTCAAAAATCTTGGAAAAAGAAATGAAAGGAGTTTTTTGCTGAGCTATCAATATTCTCTTACTGTGCAAATTATCTTTGGTATTTTAATTTCCACCCAAAATAGTTGTAATAATTGAGTATGTGTTTGCACATAAGCGCACATATGTCATCTGTCATTAACAGTTGGCAATCAATCATAAGGCATGATGTAATGCCTGCTATGTGGTATATGCTCTATGTAAATACATGAATCTACAAAACTCAAATTTTAAAATTTCATTCATTCATTCATTCATTCATTCATTATACAAGGAGAGTTAAAATAGCTACAGCAATAGCATCAGCACTGAGAAAAAAAAAACATCTATTAAATCTGCCGCATTGAGTGAAGATTACTACGTAATAATAAAGTTTGCAAGAGTTCGATTAACACACTTTCTCACATACTGTGAGGGCGTTTGTTTTCTAGCTTATAGAAGAAGATATAAAAAAAAAGACCATAACTTTTTATCCTTCGACGACTTAGCCAGTCAGTCAATCTCCTGTAGAAAAGCCAAACCAAAGAACTTTTCCATAGCTTACTGATGATTATGCTCATATTATGAAATTTTCACTGCCCACATGAATGTGTAACGCCACTGTTATCCTTGTCGTCATCATCATCATCACTGGTATCAGTGTTATTTATATTTATATTCGAGTTGATCCAAACAGGTCATTATACCTATGAACATTCAATTGTAACAGGGATAGGCAGCTGGTTGGTGGTATATCGGTTCAAATACCAAAAATACAACAAGTTAGTAACGTTCGCAGTGGTCTGAGAAAAGGGAACATTCCATACGTTTGGGAAATTAATTGCCACTAAAACACAATGACTACAAATTACATTTTGTAAGAATTGAATAAATGACATTAAAATAAATTGTACATGCTTAGCTTGACAGCGGTGCATGTACAATAACGGCGGTAAATTTGTCAAATTCAAACAATGCCTGCTCAGCTAAACACTTTGTATTTTAAATGATTGATTATTTAATTTTATTTTATTATTATTTACTTCCCTTTATTGAATTTTCACATTAATAATTAAAAAAAAAAAAAAAACAAACAAAAATTATTTTTAGAATCAATTAAAGCGCGTATGCTGCCTTTGATCAATTTTTGACACTTAACGCAACGCTTTAAACAAATTTTATTTTGAACTTCTGGTTCTATATATAAATGGTGTTAGTTAAAATTTGTAAGACTTGATGTAGACTTTAAATTGGTGAGAAGAGTTTCTTGTCATCTCACATCTAATTAAGCTGGTGATCAAAAGGTAGCCCTTTTCTCTGACAGGTAGTTAGGTCAATGTTCGCAACCAGCGCTTTTTCTTTGCTAAAGGGAAACTATTTGAACCCGAATGTGTGTCTTTGCGGTATCGGAGATAAAACAAGCTACAGAAATTGAACAAAAATTAAAAAATTCAAGAATCAACTATAACTGTTGTGTGTTAGGCGGACATATTTTAGAGATACAATCGCACTGCATAGAGTTCCGATGGATTTTAATAGATTTTAAAAGCTGTTAGTTAAATCAAATCTGTTTGTAGCTAATTCTAATTTCGTCTCTTTTAAGTCTCATGATTCGTTTTAAACCTAATCTTATCTCGTTTCTTGTTATAACGAATCATAGTGCAATCAGTACTGTCAGTCGCTTATTGCAATCCTGGGAATAATTAAGATATTAATGTTTTTGTTATACTCTACGCTAGTTATGTTACAGTGCAAGCGTATGCAACACACAGAAGAGCTTAAGGCACATCCAACTTTTGTTATACCAACCGATTAAGAATAAGTTTCTGTACCGATGTAAGTGTGTCTGTCCGTCTGAGTTGTGTTCGTGTAATTTTGTGTTCAACCTATAGGTGGCAACCTTTGGGATATTTTGATGAAATATGGTGCACTAACGTGCTTTCACACAAGGACGAATGGTATTGAAAATGATTTGGATCGATTGACTTTTACGAGCACCTATTTTGAAAAATCGTTGTATGGAAAAATATGGCACATTTTAAAATTTCTCCACAAAAGTCGCTTAGTAATAAAATTAAATTTGGACATTCCAAATTGGTATGAAAAATTTGATTCCATTAGCTCAAATTTTTGAACCCGGTCTCATATAAGCGTTCCTACGAAAACTGAATCGTTATATCATAAAAAGTTCTGGTTTTCAATATTTCGTGGTGAAAATTTGTTCATAATAGTAAGTTGGCCAAGAAATCAACCTTATCGAATTTGGACCACGTAGGTATGTTTTTTAGATACCATTCCATATAAGGATTCTCAGGAAATGTAATACGTAAAATGCCTAATGGCTTAATATGCATTATACGCCTACAAGGCCTAAATAATGTTTTTTGCTGAAAATTTGTTCACGGTAATAATTTGATATAAAAATTAGGTAGACCCAACTTGCATCACATAAATCTCTTATTTGGAAATCACACTGTAAGGTGTCTCCTGAAAAAGATGTAAGTTTTTAGTATTTCATGATGAAAATTAGCCCATAGCATCTCGTTTTCTGTGACGGAAACTGGAAAATAATGAAACTTTTAAGAAATAATTCAAATTTGCTAAATTTGGATCACGTAATTTGACGTTTTGGGCATCATCCAATTCGAGGGCTTTTATGAAAAGCTTACTTTTGCATGGATCTATGCGTAATCTATGTGTAATTTATAATTCCATAATATTATTAGCGAACCCGTCGAGTGGTTTTAGTAGGCGAAGAGGTAGGGTATCTAATGATCGGCCTTCGTCCATCTATAATGTTGTCACTATTATTATTATTATTGAATTAGTCTGACAAATACATTCTAAGACTAAAGTCTTAAAGCGCTAGCATCTAGGACTATTGGCTTTATCGAAAACTGCACCGCTATAATTTAAATTCACTGACATATATAAAGTTCAGAAGTGTCTCAATAGCTTCGCCTGGCAAGGTTAGGGCTAATATTTTAAGACGGCATACAAGTATCAACTTGACACGTTCACTTTTTGAAACTTGTTTTTTCTTCTAAAATTTAAAAAAATTTTCTTAAATAAATTGTGGAATGTTTTCTTTTTGAAAAGTTGGAAAGATTATCAGTAATCCCGCGAAACAAACACATATTCAGTTTTAAAACTTATACTCTTATAAAATGTATACATTGAGGCACAAGTTTTTTTTAATTTCAAGCGCTTTAAATAGCAATTATTTTAAAGCTACTACGAAGGTTGAAGCTGTGGTCTATAAATCGATTTAATGCCATTTAAATCTTGTAAAGGAATGCATGCAAAAAATACAGTGAAATATTCTTCATTTTATTATGTATCTATGCCAAAGTTACTAGACACAACTGGAGCTTTTAACAGGCAATAAAATGGCTAGATTTAAAGTTGGCAGCAATAAGAATTCCAAAAAAGATAAACGAATGCTTTAAGGAAATGCATGTGTCTGGTAAATACGATTATGATTATTGCATATGTGTAGAGAGGTAAAGGGCTTTTATTTCACAGCATTTTATGATTTTTTTGAATTGTCTTTGGAAAAGTAAAATTCCTATAAATTAGTTAAACCAGTCCAGTCCTTCTGTGCTAGTCCTCAAGTAAGACTAGCAACTAAGATTAGTGGCTTTCTTTTTAAAAAAGTTAGATTAGACCGTCACTCTAGTCGTTTGAAAAAAGATCAATATTTTATTGATATTACATTCTCGCCGTCCCTTCTAAATGTCAATGGGATTAGACGATCCGTATATGGATCTTTGGATATTGGAAAGGTTAAGACTGCGCTGCGTAATGTCCGTGTATTGCCGACGTTGAGCTTAAGATAAAATTTAAACTCTAGTAATGAGCTGTGCTCCACCAATATACTGATTCATGTTCACGAGGGGCATCTTGAAACGAAGTACTTTACTCGTTTAATTGTAGGCGAGTAATAATTGTTATATGTATATATAAATTTTCTTAATTTCTTGAGATTTGTTTTGCTTTAATTGTAATGAGGTTAAGTCTTCAATAGTCGTGTTGTTTTAGCTGAATCTTCACTGTAACTGAATTCTATATTTATAAGTAAATTCACAAACAAAATTTAGATAGATTTCTTCAAAATAGATTTCTTAAGGATCCCTTAGTGTGCTGTCCGTAATTAAAAGGTGCCGTAGGCACGGACTTGGCTACTAGTCTGGCTGCTCATTTCCCAGTACGACTTGGTTACCAAAAAAATTTTAATTTCGTCTATGTAAGTGGCGATGGGAATTCTTACTTTGTTATGCTATGTTAGTCGAAATGTCTTGCAATGGTAGACGAATGAATAGACAGACTATGGGCATATATGACTAAATCAACAGAATCTGAGTTTCATGAAGAACATTGTCAGATTTGTTAAACGAAATTTTGGATATTACGATATAAATGACAAAATCACTCCACTCCTACGCTTGGTTAGTCGATGGGACAAGTTTATTGGTTCTATTGCAGTTTGTATTGTAAAAATTTGATTACATTTCTGTTGATTTCTATTTCATACTATCCATGCTATTCGATATAGATTTGTGATTGAGTTTTCTCTTTTTTTTCTTTTGTATATATTTGCCTGCCGACAGGCTAACACAGTTACAGTCGTTATTTTATACCCTCTAATGGTTTTCTAAAAGCGTCAGAAGTTTTTGAACCACATGTACAAGTATGAGTATCGTGGTTGCAAAGTTGTAAAAAAAAAGAAAAAACAACAGCTTTTAGCTTGTAATCCCAGCAATTGTAGGTGCACTGATGCGCATATAAGTACTAGTAGTAGTAGCAGTAGTAGTAGCAGGAATAAAACAAACTCCAACTCTTAAGTCAATGACCGTCCATTGATATAATAACACAATTTAAAATTTTTATTTAATAAAGATAGAAAAGAGAGCGCCGGAAACGAAAGGAATTGTATTACGGCCGGAGGTAATAAAAAGTTTGTTTATATGTTAATAGATATGTTCGTATATAAATAGAGAAATGTAAACATGTTTCTGCGAAATATTTTCCGAAAACCTTTGGCATTACCTGCTCTTTTGACTTTTGTGCCCTTGCTTCCGGGTTGGTTCAGAAATGCAATAACTTTTTATTTTATTTTCATATTAATTCATGAAGTTTTTCTGATACAAAAATATATGTACACCCTGAGCGTTTATATGCTGCCATTGTTTTTAATTGCATAGAGTTGTATTTGATATTCAGCGTTGCATTGTAATTCAATTAGTCTCGATAAAGTCTTTAGGGTTTTTTCGTTACATTTTCATTCATTACTACGAAATGGCATTCAATTAAAAATCATTGCCCCCCAGAAGTAAATGCACAATTTGTGCATTGAAAATGCAATTTAAAATTACTAGATTATAGTAAGGTGTCCTATATAGAACTAAGGCATTTCGAAAATGGGTAATACGATCAGTACTTAAAAGTAAATCAGCGCACGGCATAACTGTCATTAGCTTGTATGTCTTTGAAGTTTTTCGAAATCTTTGCATGAACGAAACTAGCACAATCGATCGATCTATCAGAGTATATACCTTTACTTATGTGTTACTTTAAATTGCAATCATTATTTCAAAACCTTTTAAAAAATTCGAAAAATTACTTTTAAAAGTTTTTTTTTGCAACCCCGTCTTCTGGATTATACTCAACTTTGTATTAAGAACGCCATTTGTCTTGCCTTTACGGTTACAGTGCAACACAGTGCTGTGTGGCTCAACTAAAAGGTTCAACACTTTCAGTTGTCATGAAATTGTCCCGGTCTAGACTTATTCCTTGAAAAATGTATACAAATTAATGTCGTGTCTTATGTTATTGGCCAGAACATATGCGATTTTTTTTCTTGCTAACGAGCTCATGAAATCAAAAATAGAACTCTTAGCCGGGAATAAAGAGAATCATCTAAAATTGAAACTCTTTGCCGATGTTGCGGGCTCAGTGGTTAGCCTAGTGTTGTAAACAAACAGGGTGAGCATCGTACTAGCCTTGGAGATGCTTAGTCTCTGAGACGTGTAGCGCCTTCTTGTACAGACAGAATAATCTCTTACCTCCTCATATAACTTTATCTTATAGGTGCAAAAATATAACGTAGTTAATTTTTTCCCAACTGTTCCCTTATCACGGCTATTAGAAAGACGATTCTCTGTCCTTGGATGACATCAAAAATCTGAATAGCATGCGGTGGAAGTTAAAGGATGATGCGATAAATTCAAGTTTATCAAAACTCGGGTAAATAGCTAGTATTAAGCTTGGCCTAGATTTGGAAGCATACTCTCTCCAACCTATGGGGCGCAACATTATCTTCTGAACACCGTGTGACCCTACATGAAAATACCTTTGGAAACATCAAATGCTTCATGTGACAAGCTTTTTCCACAACCATTAGATTTCCTAATTTGAATGGAGTAGGCTTCCAACCAGAAATACCTTGCGGTGCATGTCACAAGTTTCT
>KK499886.1:0-103295 GCA_000688715.1 Glossina pallidipes
CCTTTCCCGGAGACAGTCAATCAATTTTATAACTTATTTCATAAAAACAATTTCTTTGTCCACATTTACGACTGGGCAGCAAAACAATATTTCGACGTTTTAACAAACTTTCATGTCTCTTCCATATATCGCCGGTAAGGCAGAAAAGTTATTAGCTTTATCTACTACTACGCTTGTTATTTATGGTTTTCTATACCAACGACGAATTAAAACATTTTGCATTTTGCGGAATGGAAGAAGTGAATTTGAGTTGGCCGAGGGTATACTTAGTCACGTTATAATTAGAAACACTAAGTCTATCCATTATAAGCTCTTCTTCTAGGCATTTCCTCTCGATTCCTTCAATTTCTTCATCATATTCCCGTATACTTTACGTTTTCGTACCGACTTCTTCATCGCACCTCACTGTAGATGGGAATTCTTCATCAACACTTTCGTCGTGTTCTGAAAATTGTGGATCTTGTGCGTCAATAATCTCGAGTGAATGGTCACGTTTAGCGTATACAAAAGCAAATTCACATTCATCGCCATTAGGTAGAGCTTTACCGTCTCGTCCACAGTAGAGATCGGTCTCCTTTTCCTCATGTAGGTTCAATTCTCAAATTCAAATTGTAACATAGCACGACAAGTTTCAAAGACAACACCACGGAATTCATGCTCCGATAAGTTTTCTTCCTCTAGACCCATTTTCTTCAGGTAGAAGAGGGTAGTAGTGTGAATATACTTTCAGCTTCTTTCGGCACCTTCGACGGGCAAAATTGTTATGATTTCTAATGCAATCGTCAAGCGAATCCAAGATTTTTTTTTTCTTGGTTAATTCAATTTTCCGAGTAGGCTAATAGATAAAGCTAGGCTAAAAGATATCTTTTCATTTTTAGGTATGGCACAAATTCAAAAACAGGCGCCATTTATAAATATCGATAAAAACGCTGCAATCGTTGCAGAGAAATCTTGTCAAAGCTCTTCAAAAATAGAGGTCGAAGAAGAAGTGCTTAAATATTGGAACGTGTAGGCCACTGTGTATGTGCTCAGCTAAACGTTATCAAGCCCCATCTAATGTTTGCGCTAGAAAATTTTATATTTTTCACTATAACCCTCTTCAGAACATTTTGTCGTTGTAGCACGATTAACTTAATTAATGCGTAAAAGTACTCTTGCAACAATTTACTGCAATGTTCGACGTATCGGGATAGACAACCTTTGGAACTTGCCCGGCGAAAGCCATTAGTTTATCAAGCGCTAACTTGCTTCCCCTAATTTGCAAAAAAATCCTGCACGACTTAGATGGCCTACACTAAAGCTGGACTACAAGATATGAAAGCGTGGGTAGGGTCCAAATTCTGCGACTGGGCAAGACAAGGCCTATCAAACCCCTAATTACTTAATGCACTGATAATATTCAGTTTAGTGTAGCCAAAGCCACGATACTCGCCGAAGGGAAACTGGATCGCTCTCACATCGGCTTTTCGTACGTATTGAAAAACACGTATGATCATTCTCTGTGCGTGCGACTTATCAAGTTCGATACTGTAATCCCCATAGATCCCATTATAATTCGTTTGGGTTGTCGGCATTACAGGACGTGACGTAGTCATTCTTGCATTCGGATCATGTATACATCGTCGACTGCCATCCAACTTTTCCCCCATGGATGTTAAATTTACAGGAAGCAGATGTGCACACAATCACGCTACCGCTTTACTGGCCCCCTATATTGCTTCGCAGATCTATGTTAAATCTTCAGTTCTTAGTGAAAAAGTTAGCGAGGGGATGACCTTTGTCTTTCTGAAAAGGGCGTTTAATAGAAGTCGTTCATCGACGAAAGTCATGAAAGTTATTCAAAATCAGTTGTTATGTCAACACTGTACAAATACTTATAACACCTTTAGAAACGCAATGGTTATACTTGAAAACATATAAATAAGCCTGCAACAGGTGACTCGGAGAATAAACAAGAGTCGAATATACCGGTGCTTTACGATGAACCAAATGCAATAATATTTATTCACGCGCGACGGACTTCAAAGCTTAGGGCCGCCGGTATCTTGCGAAAAACTGGTCGTGTCGCAGCAGTGCTTTTAGAATAAAATTTTTTAACAAGCGTGGTCTGGCATCTCTCTTCTAATAATCGTCTAGTTAAATAATCAAAAAATTCTTTGGCAGTGTGTTTTGGTGGTATCTCAAGCCGAATGGTCAAAAATGCTATGAAAAATGGTTCGAACGTATGCAAAAGTGCACACTTGTCATATAAGAGAATACTATGGAAGAGGATAAAGTAATTTTCAATGAAAATCTATTACTTGTTATTGTCAGCCTTGATGTATGAATAGCGAAGGGCGAGCAAATAACAAGGAATGAAGACTTTCTTCACCTCCATCGAATTACGTCAAAAGTCTAGGATCTTCTAATTCCATTTTTTCACTGTTGTATTGTTTCTCAAACAATTACAAGCGAACTTCTATCATAGACTTATTCAGTGTATCACTTCTTAAAGTTTATTTGCGGTCTTCGAAAGTTCACTCTTTTTTCTAAATTTGCTATCGTTTTCTGCCTCATTTTGTGTATTCGATAGTTAAATATAAATAAAATAATCGCTGACTCGTCTGCAAGTAATTCTTAATACTTCATTTTATACAATTTTAGAGAATTTAATTAAGCGGATAATTTTCGTGTGTAATAATTAAAAAAAAAAAACGAAAGAGAAAAAAAAAGAAAAAGTCTTTCCTGAACTCCTTTTAAATTATTAAAAGGAAGGCCTTATGGGGTTTCTACGTAAGCCGTTCTCTCACATTTTAGCAATAGAAAAGCAAATTCGCATTCGTCATTATTAGCGTAAACTTTAGCTTCTCTTTCACAATAACGATCCGCGTCGTCAAATCCTTCTGTATTTATAAAATAGTTATCCAAAATAGTTCTTGTTTCTTTTAGCCAACAACGAAGGAAACACTTTGCGTCACGCGGAACTTGGTCAGACTTGAGATGAAGCATAGCGTTAAAAAGTTCAGTCATATCGTCGACAGGAAATATATGAGTTGATAATGACTCTTTCTCTAAGCACGTTGTCCTTAATGCGAGGAGAGAGGGCTGCCAATCTTCCGCAAGAGCTCTCATATTTTTTCTGGAAAAAGTTATTATTATTTCTACCGCGATCAGCGTGAGGACCCAATATTTCATCTTTCTTGTTTTTTCACAAATAAGCGCACGAAAAATCGGGGTTTTTTTCTTCTTACTGTTTTAATTTTCAACTAATGCAGCCATTCGAAGGCAAACTCTATTTATACTGATTTTTTCACGTCCAATTATTTATGGTTTCTTATTTGTAATGATCGTCATGGTTTTCTTCTTTAATCGCAAACAAAAGTGTAGCCAAGAAAGCGTTCCACATGAACAGTTAGATATTTAACAGCTCGCTATATACCTATAAAAATTCTCTTATATGGTCGTTATTTATGTATTATTTTTAATATCATTTACTTGGACCAAAGAAATTTTTTTTCACATTCACAAAATATATATTTAATCGGCAAATTGTAAATTCAAGGAGTAGATATCTTAAGGATCCTATGCTGCGATGTGTTCGAATACTATAGTGAAGGCGGACTTTTGTAAATACTTTAATGTTTATATACGAAACGCTGATTAGCTGTGTGGATGGAATGAGGTTACCATTAACATGCGCAGTGTGTGGACCTTTTGTAAATTTTCTCTTTCATTTTTCATATCCTTATGGTACGAGAGCCTATTAAGTATGTGAGGACGTATGGAACAGCCAGAAGGACTTGAGATCCATCTTCTATTATGTTGATCGATTCAGAAATACTTCCTCTGACAGGACAGCTTCTCTGTCCATATCTTTGTGTTCCACCCACAAATCGCAATTTATAAGATATTTTGATGAGATTTGGTAGACTGACTTGTTTTGGCGAAAACAGCGTTGTAGGACGCTATCATTGCATTGAAAAATTTTCCATATTTTACTACAATCTTCTTCATAAATTTGTTTTCCTTAGAACGAAATTTGTTTGCCCACAGTCAAGTGAAGATTGCGTCTCAGCAAAAAAATGACTTTTGGAAATTTTCGTGTAATGATTTATTACGAATTTCGATATGGATCATCATGACAAAAGTGCATCGATCACTTTTGGCGATGAAGTCTTATCCTTTGCGACTGTGACACGCTGATATAACAAATTTAGTCGTAGCAGACCTAACCTTAAAATATAAAGGTTATTGCAACGTAATGATAGTTAAGATGATCAATCCATACAAGGCAAGCAGGGAATTTTCAACTTTCTCGAAAGTTGTGTCATTTTCTTATCTGCTTGTGAAATGTTCAGAATTCCTTAAAAGATAACATAAAACGCTAAACCGACCTGAAATTTTGTGCTGAATTTATATCGTTTGGTTTGCCTCGTTGTTTACGATAAGTTACGACGAAGTATATAAAATTTTTAAATAGACGAATTGCGCTTCTTCCTCTTTGTTTATTTATTATATACCCAGTTCTCCAGCATTTTGATCAATTCTCAGGCAACAGCTGTGCGCAACCCACATCTAGTATTCTTTCCGATTGCTTTTGGAAAGAGATGCTTACCTCAAAGCGCTTAATAATTGAATCTATTAAGAGTTCTATGCGGATGGAATCCACTAATGATGCGTACGAGCAAACCCTAAATTCTTCGAATTAGTTTAAATGCGATTATATATCTAACGTCTAATATTTTGTAATTTATTTCTAAACTTCCTAAAACCAAACTCGCTATATTTATACTTTATTTTTAATTTAATAATATAATCAACTAATAATCAAACTCGTTTACATCGAGTAAATGATCACATTTTTGGTACAAGAAAGCAAATTCACATTCATCACCACGAGATGCAGCTCTTGCTGCTCGCTCACAAGTACTATCTGGATTCATTCTCCTATTCAGCATAGTTAAGTGATCGCTCATGACTTGTATTCTTTTCAACCAACAGCGAAGAAAACATTTTGTTTCATAGGGAACTACCTCGGACTCAAGTTGGAACACAGCCGAGAAGAGTTCGTGCACATCGTCGCTCGGAAACGCGTCCTCCGATAGTCCTTCCCTTTCCAGGCAGGCTCTTTTATGATATAACAAAATAACCTTATTATCCGCTGCAGCCTTCTTTTTCTCGGCATCAATAATTGTTACTGCTCCTACCGTGAACAGCACGAGAATCCAAGATTTCATTTTTTGTTCTTCTCGATTTTCCAAGTAGACACACGAAAGTAAAAAATATCGTTCTGTTTTTAACTAGCGTGCAAATTCGAAGACACTCCTTATTTATTGCAATACTTTCGCGAAAACTTAGTTATGGTTTATTACTTACGGTGATTGTTACCGTCTCGTTTCTTAATTACAATGTGAAGGTTTATTTAAGGTAATATGCGAATCGAATCTCTGCACAACTACCTATGTTTTATAAAAAATCTTTTACTTTTCTTTATTCGCATTCATATAACATACCAATAAAATAACAATGTAACTAAGGAGCCTGTAGTTGTAGAAAGATATATTAAAAATAATCTGTTAACATATTATATAATATTAATCGGGAGTGGCTGAAAAGACTGCTAAATATCCCAATAAACTTCCTATACTGTTCCTTTATGTAATACAACTTTTCCCATCCTGTAGTTATCACGACATCGTTGTAGCTGTATCTTTCGTCTTCCCGTCCTGTCCTTGTCAATTTTCATCTACATTGGATATTGGATATCGAACTTATGGCCATTTGTCTGACCGTGGGCCCTACAAGCAGTTTAAGGAATATTGTTGTTGTCTATATAAAATTCGTAGCACAACCGCAATCATAAATTCTATACAACTTATGCGGAATTTGTAAATTATATCAGACTTTTGCTTTACGGGGAAGAACAATTGTGCCCATAGGAAAGGAAAAGCGTACGTTATTTTAAAAGAGAAAGTGGAGGAAAATCAAAGAGTTTATGGAAGACGTGAAGAAAAGCGTGAATAGAAAACTAGAACAAGACATGGAAAAGCTTTCCTTACTAAAAAATAATTAACTTATTTAGGAAATGTATGTACTGTTATGAAATACGGGATCTAACGGATTAGAGAAGAAAATTCCGTAATTCTAATGAAAATAAATACGCTCGAATACGACGAATAATAGGAGTAAAAAGACGAGAAGCAAAGCGTGTGGAAATAGAAAAGCTTCAATCATGATAACCTCAACTTACACAAGGAACCAAAGGAAACGTGTGGCTTGCAAGGAAAAACCACGCAAACTGTTTTGCTGAATAACCGTAAGGAAATAGTCACCGAAATGGAGGGAAAATCGAAGTGCGAGAAGGTTATATACTTCAACTATTTTCAGATGATATTAGATCCGTAGATTGTGCAGATGATGATCGACAATACATGGGGCCAATCATTACGGAAGATGAAATAAGAAAAGCTATCAATAGTTGTAAGACGAAAAGGTCGCAGTTAACGATAGAATACCTATGTTGATTATAAAATTGGTGAATGATCATAATGTAGACGTCCTGCATAAACAATTTAATGAGATCTGTAACGAAGGCGTTTATCTTCAAGGCTGGTTAAAATCATCCAACGAAAAACTGTGCTACGAGATTCCAAGATTATAGAAAGATATCCTCAATGAATAATGCTTTGGAAATATGCCTGTCCGCAACAACAACGTATTTAGGAAGTACTTACGCTTCGTTACATAAACGTATTTCGAAACAAAAGTCTGCCTGAAAAGCATAATTCTTGGGTTTAGTACTAATTTCAAACAGTTTATTTGCTTTCCTGGAGTAGTAGTCAATAGCATTGAGTGTACCTGGGCAAAAAAAAGCGGAAAGTGCCATAACGACGAGCATCAAATAGATACGAAGCTGAGAGTGATCCGAAGGCAGTCAAGCGATTTCTGTCCCGATCACGAAGGACTGTACAAAAGTATTGTGAGATGGGAATACTGAACATAGCGCACCTTAATGTCGTAACTGTAATACAAATGCACGAAAATTATGAAAACAACTACTCTGTCAAAACCAGGTGCTCAAGCTGAAGGCTAGTGAGTGTGTACCTACAAACTCAATTCAAAGCGTCAATTGTAAAGGGGATCAAAATAATCCTAATTTATTCCATATTCGTATGCATAAAACAGTAGTTAACAAGCATCCAATACAAAATAACGTTTAAAAAGAAATGCAATTTAGTTGAGTTACACACTGAGGGGGAGGACAGCTATACCTACAGAGAATAAAATTAAACATCTATTATACGATAACATTGTACAAATGTACAGATTATTAAATTCCTATTAGGACCTAATAATAACCAAGAATGTCGGCGGTATGAAATGGAACTAAAGGTTACTAGGTGCTTAACTGAGAAACTATTAACGGCGCATTCTTTATAATGCCCGTTAAAAAGTGCCAAGAAAAAATCCTTCTCAACATCACCACAAGCACGTGTTGAACACGAATTGAACTATCCCCACTATCAGTTTCAATAACGTGAGTTAAGAAGATGCACCTAATCACTAGAACCACCTGTTGAGAATTTATAGTAAAAATCATTGAATTGTTTTAGGAAAACGCGAGAGGCAAAAAAGAAGTTCTCAGTTACTCCCGTAAAGGGGGAACTGAAGATGCTTTTTGACTTTATTAATATGACTTTAGAGAAACTGATCAACGGTGTTGAGCTCTTATCAACTTTTAGACATGACGCCAGTCCATGCTTCTCGATATCGAACAAACTAGATCGAGTAAGCTCAACAGCTGTCGATTCTGCACGCGCTATTACGACCAGAGAGTGTACAACTGTCGATAATATATGCTTTTTTGTTAGTTTTCCTAATGAAAAATCTTTCGATAATAAAATTACTTTCGAGTAACATATTCAAATTATGATAGAGTCTATCCGATATCGAGAGATATGAATCGGTCCTTGTCTTAAGCATGACATAGCAAGTTAAGACAAACCGTGGTAAATGCGAAACGTAAAATAAAAATTAAAGTGCTATGATTTTTTACGACTTTAGGAGAACTTTGGACACCGTCTGGCACAATGAACTTATCATCAAATTGCTTAACTTTTACATTCTTTACAGCATAGTTAACAAAGATCATCAGAAGTTTTTTAACAAATTGTCAATATTTTGCTGAAGTACCTGAGCAAATTTCTTATGACACTTATTGGCTGTTGTTTTCCATGGCTCCTTTCTGGAACCAATGCCGCATTCACTGCAGCGTTTGGAATGCGACTTTTTCGCCGATGATATTGCAGTCTTTTGTTTAGATGTTCCATCCTAAGAAAAATTCCTATTTAGTCTCAACAATGTTCCGAAGGTGCTGAAAGATTGAACTTAATGGCCTTTTCTCCTGGCTCCTTTTTCAAGAAAGAGAAATCTCTGTCTTTTTCATATAGGAACGTACAAGTGAACAATGTTGACATTCAACGATCGAAAACTGTCAGACATGCGAACATTACTTTCGATAAGAAAACTTACTTTTACGGAACGCAAAGTCAATGTTGTCATAGCAATAAATCTTGAGCGCATATTCTAATAGCTAACTAAGAGAGCTTTCCACATTTCCAAGCAAGCGTTATACACATTAACACGTGCAGTACGAATAGCTTAAATGCTACGCATGTACGAATGTGACTGAAGTCACGATATGTGTAAATGTCATTTGAGGGCTGAACAGGTCATCTCGAAGGAATTCAGAAATGGGCTGGCGTTATGAGCACAGGTTATTAAAATGATTTGGAAAATCCTATTTCGGTTTCCGTTTTATCTTTCCACTGGTTGTGGCTGTAAAATCGAACAGACATGTGCTTGCGTAAATCTAAGAAAGTCCATGGATAGTACCGTGAATTGAGTGTCTAACGTAAGTTAACAAAGATTATAAGTCTTGAAGAAGTAAAGAATTAAACATAAATCTGGGTACAAAAATGCGGGGGGTAGCGTGTTAAGGATTGAACAGTAATATAACCAGATTAGTAATCGCCAAAACTATGCGCTGTAGGTACGTCCTTAGTTAAGCAGTCCAGGAAATTAAAAATTTTCATTCTTACACTCCTTTGTGGGATACACAAATAAGATATAAAACAAACTCACCACCTACCTTGGCACTTTGCAATTACAGCGCTTTATATTACTAAGTGATACCTAAACCATATCTGAAAATATCGATTTTAATCCCCAATTTGTAAATTTACTGGAGTAGCGAGGCTTGAAATAATTGATTCCTTATTTTTTATTCTTTTTTTGCTTGTTTTTGCCTTGTTTCCCACATTATTGTTCAGTTTTCATATTCTACGCACTTTATTAATTTTCATAAAGGATTTTTTGTTGTCGTTTTTTTGCCCTTTTTTCAATTTATACTCTAAGCCTTTATTATGAATGTTGTTGAATTGTACACAATGTGTTGAGTACAATAGTAAGGCTTGCTAGTCATCTTTCATTACATTATACGGATTATGTTATTATAATAAGCTTTGTTCTATAAGAGTATAATAGCGCATAATATTAAAACAAGGAAATATTACTGCTAAAGCAAAAAATCTTTTGATTCGTTAATCGATTTCGGGTTAGATACCTAAAATATAAATATGCATCAGATACCACATAGGCCTCTTGATTAGTGTAGGATTATTTTCGTACGTAGACCACTCCGTAGTCCGACAATTGTTAGAAGGGGGGAACGTTGTTGTATGTTTTTAGCTACTAGCATCGTCTGCCAGCATACATATCGACAGGGAAGAAAAAATTGTTGGTTGCAATCCCTATCTAAAATCTGTTGTAAATATTTCCTACAACCTGCAACCAGCCCAATCGATTGATTTTTTTTTTTGCAATCATCTCGGAATGAACAAACCGAATGGACAATCCTTCTAGAGCACCGATATTTTCAACTGACTCGGCAGAACGAGCATGACCAGGAACATTCACATCTCCTAAAAGATCTCCTAGTTTTTATCTGTCAAACGGCATTTTGCTGACAAGTCAAGTGTTATATAGCACTACTTATTGAAGGATCTTTCACAGGAACCTTACGGGCTTGTTATTTAATATGACTTACAAAAATTTATCTTAGTTGCGTTGCTGGATTGTGTTGTACGGTTGATATGATGAATTCAAAGAATTCGAAAACTCGCAACAACTCACTCTATGTTGTAATGAGTTCGGTAGGAGCTGCATTATTCAGCAAACAATAAATCAAGTCAAATAGTATCGATTATATTTTGAAAGTTTGCATGCAAACGTATACTGGATATAATTTTAAATATTGATATTTTACTCAAGATTGGTTTCTTCATAATAAACACTTTGTTGTGGTTTTAATTTGCTTTTATTGTTGTTATTGGTAAGGGCTTCATACGTACACATTTTCAAATTTATTCCATGCGAAAAACAATGCTCTTCCATAGACGTACACGTACACGGGCACTTACTGAGAAATTTCAACTAAAGGTAAACTGACTTCACAATTGTACAAGCAGACGTTTCTTGTTTAAGTTTTAAATAACCTTTAAATCACTTGAGCGCACACACTCATCATAAACCTTATATATACATCGAACATGTATACAATGAATATGTTTACTGTACACAATAACAAGTGGATAAAATAACAGTTCAATTATAAAACTAGATATAAAACTAGATTTTTACTTTTCCTTCTAAAAAGAGTTTCTTTAAGAGACCAGACGCTTGCAAAAAAGATTATATCTCAGTTTTATTCGCAACTACAGAACGTATTGTCGTACTAGAAAGAATAAAGTGGGTGGACTACAGAGCGTATTGTCCTACTAGAAAGAATAAAGTGAGTGGACCTGCTAATCCCTTACAAGTTTTGCTTTAAGTTTAAACGGATGAAAGGCTAGAAAAATATTCGGAGCGACTTCAAAATCTCTCACTACAAAAATTGACTTTCAGCCTCTACATCGAAAGCAAGAAAATGACAATATTATTAGGAACGAAAAATTGGGACAAACATTCAACATTTCCACCATTTCAGCGAAGGACCAAAACTTCTTGAAAATATGGCATTTTACGTAGTAAATTTTTAAAAGTTTTCATTAATAGTGGGAGTGGCAATAGGCATTCCAAACTTTCCGATGACTTAGACATATATTCAGCTAGCAAGTCAGTATCCTGAATTATCAATCGTTGCCGGCGCGTTTTTTTCATCTTTCTATTAGAGTATGGATTACGTAACCAAAACAATATTCTTTGGAGTTGACCTTTCATTTTAAAAATCACCTTAAACGCTCAGATAGACAATTATTCATTGGTTAATGAGCAGGAGGCGTGCGTGATGAATACAGCGAAGGCGATGGTACAAACCAGTTCAGATTAGCTACTACTCCCCGTACGGGTTTTGAAATACATCGCAAGGCATTATCATCTTGATAAATCGCTTTTTAAAGCATTTCGTTCACAGCAGCTTTTCTTTATCGATCGGCGGAATCGCATCGTTTACTCTAAGTTTCTTTCCTCCACACCAGTTCAGTTAGAGAGAGGCCGCTGATAATTTTCCGCGGTCACTTTATCAGTTGCGAACGCTATTCAGCAGAAACAAGTTGGGATTATTCAGTCTTACCACCCTGGCTTGCGGTATGCCGTTTTGGTTTGCCGATATTGTACCGCATCCACTTTTCATCGTCCGTCAAAACACTGTGGCACTTTCCTTCAAATTACGCAGGAAAAATGATGCATCTCGTGTTTGGAGTTATTTTTGTCTCGCGTGAAATCCTCTCGTATGGAGAAGTTACACTTTGATGAATGCTCACGGACGAAACAACACGCCTTCTTAGAAAAGTGTTTGCAACATTCTCAAGTACTTACGAAATATTTCTCCATATTTGAAAACTTTTATGCATGTTTATGGATATTTCAAGCTATATCAGGTACGCAGCTATTTGCAACAATCCCAAGCACTTGCAATAAAGCCGGATACCTGCTTAAAGTTGAATTGGTTGTAGCAGCCCCAAGTACCTGCAACATCTCCTCACGATAGGTCTCTTGCAACAACAGCAACAGATAACAAAAAACCCAAACACTTTGAACAAGCGAAACCTGCATATAGACTCAATTTCATATATCAACAAAGTCCACAAGCACCTACAACGTCTGCTTACATTGTTTCAAGTTTCCGATGTCTATTTCTAGACGTTACAAGCTAAGTAAGATATTGATCATACCTGGGCGATGCACTTTGAAATGTATTTATAACATATTTCCTAAGGTTAAGTATTTTTATGTTTTTCGTTCAACCCAGAAAAATTTTCAAAAAACTTTCAGGTTTTTTTTGTTTTTAATTCGATAAATAGAGTTTATATTTTCTGAAAGGGAGACTTGTACCTTTTAAATTGGGCAACACTATAAGGCATTTAGTAATAAAACTCTTTATAATATTTTATGTATTTCATGCCAGGTGTCTGTCGACCGATTGAAAGGTGAATTGAGTTTACGTATCTATCTGCAGCTCATTTGATTCGTACCTTTTAAGGAAGACTTGAATCGAGTACCACCAAGCTAAGCATTTGAAACAGAAACCATCACAATTTTGAAAAAGAATTGGTAAAGTATTTGCTCAACATGCCATTACCTACCTATTGCCCAATCACTAATATACGTACTTTTTTCTATAAAAGATTTAATTAGCTTAACTGTGAATTTTTTGTTGTTGTGATTTTCTATAATTTTCCATATCATCTTTGTGTCCGTAAGTGTATGAAGTTCGTCTCGAATTAAAATTTCAATTTTTTGTTTCATATTTTCCCTTTTTTTCATATTATAACCTACTTACGTGCATACATGCTCGTACCTGTATAAACGAATGTCGGTTAAATTGTTAACCCAAGCGTTGGTTTAACAAATATTTTTCAAGTCCTTTTTGCGCCTCAGTTTCGACCGCATGGTCATGGCATGAGGCCAAACCAACAAAACACCATTTTTTAAATGCTGTTTCTTGTTCAATACACTATGGTCTCAATGTCGGTTGGTATTAGTAGTGGTTGTTATACTGCATGTACTTGCCGTAGTGGTAGTTGTAGTTTTGGCGTTTACCGTGATTTATTGGTCCATTTCGTTTAGGAAGGCAATCGTGTAAGCAAAAAGTAGCAAGAAAAAGCCCACCAAAATAGTAATATAATGGAAAGTTTCATTTCGTTTCGTTCCATTTTTGTTCTTCCTTCCTTTTTTTGTCTTAAGCTTTTCTTTCTGGTATTTGGTTAACTACGGTTGGTATACAGTCGTATGCATTGGCTATTGTGCACAAGGGGCCTAACTACGTGCATAGACATGTGCATATGTATGCTTTTAGAAGTACGTGTGAACGGCATTTAGAAAACTAAAGTTCTTGATATATTGTCTGTGTACATTTGCATTTATATCATATGAACTGCTTGTGTCAGGGTAAGTTTTTTTTAAAACTCATTTTCTTAAAAAACTTATAAAACTCTCTTTTTACTATTTTTCCTTTTTTTTATTTTTCTTTTTGTTTTTGTGCATTTGCGGCTTACACGAAAAGATGAAAATTTTATTTTTCCATATGAACTAAATTAAGAAGATATACTAACTAAATTACGAGATTTGTTGCTAAAACCTTCAAGAAACATGAGATATGTTTCAGTTTATTATTTTTATTAAATTCCAGGGTTAAAGAGTAACGTTGCAAAATAGCTGCCCTTCCAAGGTAGGGGTCAGCAACAATTTTGAAATACGATTTTTTCTTCTTCGATGAAGTAACGAAAGTGAAGACAAGAAGAGCGGCGGACGATTTCTGAGAACCATAAACCCGAAACGCTGCAATACTCCATAACCAGAGATATTTTTGAATTTTGATATCGAAATTTTAAATAAGCGGAAATCAGAGCGTAAAACTTAAAAAACTGTAGTTAAAAATACCAAATAGGCATTCAAGCTGTCTACGCTTCTTGCAAGCGACTACAGTACAGCCACCTTAGAAATTAAAAGCACTGGACCTTTAAAGTTCAACATCTTAGACACTCCATTAGGATTATATATGTACTCTTCAAATTTGTTCAGCAGTTTCTGAATCTTTTGAAGTTTCGCAGATGTCTAAGTGCTCTGTTTTCAGTTAGCACTGGAAGTTGTTTAACGGAAGGCAACATGCTATACTCAATCAGAGGAGTGTTACAAAAAAACCGAATACAAGGGAAATTTAAATTATAATACAAATTGAATAACAATTGGACGTGCAGCGTAAGAAAGATTTGAACTAAGTAACGCCCTTCGCGAGCGTTTCTGTTTGTATCTCAGAATTTTACAAGCGCACAGCGTGTATATCAAATCAAAAAAACTGCAAAGTTCGATGCAGCTATCTGAGGACTAAACGAAGAAAACTCTTAATGGTGCTCATGGAGGTTGGCACCGAATAATATGATTTATTAGGCAATCAGCTTGCTGTCAGTAGCAATTCGATCTACTACAAACTGCCACAGTCGCTAAATTTAGCTTACGGGTGGCGTTAAAAATACGTAGCGTTTACAAAATGTACCGCGGAGAGGCTTTTTTTTTTGTCAAGAAAAAGACAACTGGAAAATATATATAATTTTTAAGATAGTTCCGAAGGAAACATCGTAGAAGCTATCATGAAAACATTCCTTCACAATTGTTATAACCGCAAACAATCAGTGAGGGTTGCGTCTTCAAAAAAAGTGGTTTCAAAGGCCTAAAAATTGGACTGAATCGGTAATGAACACTTTCACGGAACCGCACTAAAATCATTACAAGTAAAGGAACATCATTATGAGGAAACAACATGAACAGACTACTTTCAAACCCGGCATAAGACACACGAAAATAGTGTAAATTTGATTTGAAATGAACAAATCCTCACTGTGCTGATATTCAGCTGCCATTGTTCTCCATGTCTTTCCTTCATACGCTCAAAAGTGAAGTATTTTTATTTTTTCAAAGAAAAAAACATAAACCGAAATATGGACTCCAGTGCTCGAAACAAATTTGGAACGAACAGAAAGCGCCCACCCATTGCAAATCGTTGCTCTTACAAAAAGCTTCAGCGATTCTTAAGCTATAAATGTTTTAGAAATTATTATTAATTTCTTGAAATGTAAAAAAAATTTTCCGACATAAAATTATTTTCTCTTTTTCTCTATTGAGTAGTAATGCAATCGTAAAAAGGCTTTTAAGATTCGTTTTATACGGGCCGTCGATTCCGCTTTGTGTTGTACGTTTTGTAGTTTTTGCCATTTCAAGTTGTCTTCTTTCTACTAAAATGAATTCAGCAAATGTCCTAAATGTGATTTTAAGACACAAAACGAATATACACTTTCTGCCAATATAAACTGATATATACAAACGTACAAACGCACAAAACACCAAAACTCACACAGATAGGCTGAGGCGTACGCACGTACACTATAGCTACCAAGTGTCAATAACTGAATGTGTATTAATGTGATTTGTATAACACACGCACACACACATACATACATGCATACATACATATATACATACGTGCATATATCATATCCGGATATGGCTGTGTGTGTGTGCGCGTGGTAAATGTGAAAAGTTTGGTTGCTTTTTGTTAGACGCTTCTTGTGCATATTTTTTGGCTGTTTGTCGAGTCATTTTCTTTTGTCGCATTTCGAGCCACAACAGGCAAAAATCAAAAGAAAACTTTTTTATTCACAATAAATTTTTTTTTTTTTATATCAACAGAGAAAATATATCCTTTTGCTGTTGCTGCTTTAAAGGCAACCAAATTGTTGGTTTCTTGCATTTGATTTCTTCTTTTTTCAAATTCAGATTCACAAACAACAGATGGTATGTATTGTCGTATATATGTGTGGAGAGTGTGTTTTTAATTAAAATTGAACCTTTATTAAATAAAATAAATAAAATAAAAATTAAATAGGACGAGATATTCTATTTAAAGGGTTGCCTACTACTACATAAACTCCATGCTAAAAGTCTTCTGGGGCGACTTATTTTTCCGCTTTGCCGTAGAGATGAAATTCTTGCTCGAACAAAAAATAAGTCATCGATTGAACTTTCAGAGTCTTTAAGATAGTGTGATACTTATTTTGCTGCTAACGCTTGCTTTAATCCAAAGTTAAAATGATATTGGCCAAGTACGCTATTAGCATATGCTATATGGGGACGTGTGGAGAGACCTTGGTGCTTAAAGGCTTCGATGAGATTCTGATCTGCAATGCTTTTTACTGATTTCATTTCACTCTGCGTTTTTCAAGTCATGTCGACTGAGAACTTTTTATTTGGATTCAGTTCTCTATGTTGAATCTATCCAAAGTATTTCTAATATATTTCGGTTCGGACGATGAGATTTCATGATTAGAAAATGTAATGTCTGATAATTACACTTCAATTCAATGCTGCTAATGTTTTTTGGGTGTGTTTTGCCGATAAGCATCAACATGTCACGCTATCTCGACTTCTGGAGCTCATTACTCAGCTCGATGGCTCCAATTATTATTGTCAACATTCACTAGTAGTGGCTTCGTTTGGTTACCATAACTCATAACAGACGACACCCAGCTGGCCCACACTTCCTTCCATCCCCTAAATGATTGATTATATTAAAAAAAAATAAATGAATAAGAGAGAGTGCCATAAGGATATTCAGTTTTATCATCAATGTTAATAGTTTCCATAATCTGCATCATAATTATTTCCGTCTCGGATATCGTAACGTCTCGATTTTTCATTGCATATTCGCAGCATTATTATGTGATTTAAGCCAGAGAATTAATTCGAATTATTTTGCTCAGAATTCGATGAAGTCAATGCCCTTAAAAACTGTATCTCGTCGCATAAAGATAATGCTTCCGGATGGTAAAGCCTCAGGTTTGTTTTGCACCGCGTAGCAGCAAGAACTTACCCAATGTCCCAATAGGTATTTATATATATAAAAAGAATTTTTGTTTATTCACAAACCACTAGAGTCAAGTTATTCTTCCCAAAAAGGAATTTCAAGCGTGGCCATTATTGTGCTACATCATTGCTAGCCTTCACATGTGCTATGCTTCTCTATTTTTCTCTCTGTTTTGTGCCTTCTTTGCACTTTCTTTTTCTTGTAAATTTCGAAGCAACCATGAAACCCACTAAGAGAACGAACGCATGAATGAATGATTCACACATACGTAGATAATAAAGTAAGAATAACAACAAAGGTACATGTTTGCAAAATGTATTATGCATACAAACCCACTAACTACTACAATAACGCACACCCAATAGAGCGGTGGCAATTGGTATTGCTTATAATAGTTTATAAAAGATAGCATTGTTGTGTAAATGATACGTCGAGATCAATAATTCCCGGTACTAGCTTGGCTTATTTTGCAAAGTGCCTTTTCATTCATCAACATAGATTCCTTGGGGAGTGGTGGAAGCATTTCAAAGCTTCTCGAATATTTCGATGCCGTCTTTATAGAAAAATTTGTACACTTCAGTTTCCACAACTACCACGAATTTTGGTTCTAAATCTTTTTCACCGGAGCATTCTTTTAAAATTTACAAATAAACGTGGATGCGGATATAATTAAAACTGCAAGTCCCGCCAAGTTATAACCAGCAAATTGTCATGTTTCTGCTCCAGTGTGAGCAAACGTGGTACTCACTGATAAGTCGATGTCCTCATGCCAAAATTTTTCATGCGAGACACTGAGTGCAGAATGAAGATGCTTTTGAATTTTTCTAAGGTTTTCTAGTGTGCCTGCTGCAGGGGAGCCCACTTTGCTTTCACCATTATCGGTATCTGCATGACCTTTTCTAATATCAACAGATCAACGATAAATTGTTGTTCATGATGGAGAAGAATTGCCGTAACACTTTCCAAGCCAATAATGAGTTTAAGAAGCATTTCTCACCATAAAAAATTCAGATGGGATTGTAACGTCTCTAAAAGCTCTGTAACCCGTAAATAAATGATCGATGTGATATGAAATTTGGGCAGGCGCCGTTTGACGTCGTTGTCGTTGGTATTTTCTACAAATGAAGACGACATCCCTATGTCAGTCCTGAGAATTATTGAGGGTTGTATTATATAAAGACTTGTTTTTGTTTCCTGATTTTTTTTGTGTGTGCAGTCGTTAAAGAGAAGCAGTAAAGAAATGTTGGTACGGGGCCAGTTGAATGATAAATGCTTTTATGGTTTTCAGAGGCTTTGCTATGCTTTTGGCATCGTTTATAAATGCACTCCATTTTAATCATGAGGCGATACTTTTACATGTAATGCTAGTGGTAATAGCAATGAAAGTCGCAGTGAAAAGTGCAAAGACAATGTGCTTTACGTATATATTTTCTTTTTCTTATTCCTTTTCTCATTGGAAATCAGCTTCGAATTAATGGCCTGATTTTTTTGGGAAAAGTGGCTATACATGTAAAGAGAATTGGAAAATACCATGTTTTGTTAGTGCACTTACACTTGCTTTTACATAAACAAAAGTATAAGCATATACATATACATATATATGTGCTAGAGCAGTGTAGTGGAGAGTGGAGTAATGCATTTACATAAGGAAGTGTTTGTAACGCTTGCATATGCATCTATTTACAAATACATGTATACTTGTCCATGTACGAAAGTTAAGCATGTAACTGCTACCAGAATAATACGAATTACAATAACAAGTACTAGTACTATTTTAGTACTACCAACACCACTACCACTATGACAATGTTATGCATTATGCAAAAGAGAAAATATGCAAGAAATCTCAACTAAAGTTGAATTGTTTTAAATTTATGGACAAAGTATGAAATATGATAAATATGCCAGTTATTTCCCCAACACTGAGAAAATCATACACACACACATACACACACACGAACACACACACGTATATAGACACTTTAACAGGCCAAAAATACAAAAGGGATTACTTAAAAGCATGTAAAGTACTTATGCATGTGTATATAAATGTTCGTGTGCTTGTGACATAATAATTTGACTAGAAACATATTGTAGTTGGTTAAATAACATAACGCCATCATCATCATATATCATGCCAGTATATGAACTTTCATTTTTCATGAACAAAAATGGGAAAAAAAAGAAACAGTGCGGCTTAAGGCGAATTTTTTGATATTCATCTGCTCGTTAGTTGTATTTATTAAAAATTTATATTCAAAACTAAACTAAAGCAAAAATTGATGAATCAAATACTCATGAGAATTAACGAAATGTTCTTGTGTACGTAAACTACTATGTAAACCTAAGCCTTTAACGGCATGATTCGGCTTATTGTCGTAAGTTATTGTTAGAGCCTAATATTTATATATGTAACATAAATAATCTAAAAACTAACATAATTAAGGAAACTTATTCGAACGTAACGCGAAGTATGGCATACTTTACATGCAGCTGACTAGCACATAGTATGACGCAATAGAAGGATAATTGAGCTAATATTACAAGAGAAGAGATATCGCTAACTTTGAATTTGCTTTCTCAAAATTGGAAAAATTTCCCCATTAATTAAATTGAGCTTTAGATTCACGCTCACACAAGAGTAAAAAGAAAACTTTTTATATGCCTATCTAGCAAATTTTAATAGACAAACCGATAGACGTACGGACACGGGCAATTCTAATATGATTCCTTCACTTATGCTAATTATTGTTGGGGGGAGGGGGGGGGGGGGTGTTTATAATAACGTGAGGTTAATAATAATATTTAGTTGGAGGCGCGCAGCAAGCATTTAATAAACTTAATATAACATCGTTGACGTGAAACAGGAAAGTCCGAAAACACTGCACAGCTGAGGACAAATTTAATTTACATTAAAATAATTCTCACTAGATTTGTAATTTATTTAATATATGCATATTTGCCCTTATTATATTTTGACATTTTTTTTTTTTTTATTTACAGAAAGAAAATACACAATCACATGTTACTTTACGATGTGCTTGCAATGCAAAACGTGTTTTCATGATTATTTTTATAAAGTGGTTATAATGACGGACATGAATCCGAAGCAATGTATTATTTACGTCGAAAAGCATACAAGATTGAAATATATATATACGTATATATATACGTTATGTATGTAAACATGGCACAGGAATTTACCAATAGACGATAAGACCATATCTAGGGGACATACATGTCTGAAAAAGCACTTTCTTATGACTTGGAACTCAACTGACAACAATAATACCAACACATATCGTAACGAAAGAATGCTTTTGCAACGGAGAACTATCTACGAAGTGTTTAGATGGGCCTCGACTCAACCCAATGAGTGAGAAAATGGCCCAAGTCCATTTTCTAATTCGGTACCTCAGGGTAGTAAGGCCCCCTTCAATGGGCATGGTCTTACTCGAGCTATACTAATTGCCGATGGCTGTAAGCAAGCCATTTGATTAAGGCTTCATGCCAGGTGTGGATCGATAAGGAATTTATTATGCGGGACTGTTTTCCAAAAGTTCTACTTTTTTCCATAAAAAAAACCGCTTAAGATTATTTTTAGATTATAAATTATGTAGGCATCTGGTACCAGAGCTAAATATTTCTTAATCTTATAAAAATTTGTTTTCTTTCTCTAGCATAGAGCGGAGGTGGTTCCATTGTTAACATGAAACGAATTTCTTCGTATTCGAGCTTTAATTCGAAATGTTGAGTTATTTACAACATTATTCCAATCCTTTTGTTATCGTGTGTAGAACTTACGTCTCGTTTCCAAATTTAATTCGTTAGTGTTACGACTAAACTTTCTCCTTAAATTTTTACGACTTCGTGAAAATTAAAATATAACTTTTTTCATTTTTTTTCCGAAGTTTTTATCATTTTCACAATCCATCATAATTCACGGGCAAGGTTATACACTTTTTACGTCTCTTTCTCTTTCTGTTTTTCTCTTTCGTTTTCATCCTTCGGCCACTTTCCCTCTCTTTCGTTGACTATCGTTTAATAATAGAACCCACCGTCGTACTCTGAGATTAAGCTCGAACCCCAATTGTTTACGTCGCTTAATGAGAAGCCAAGTTTCATTTTTCATAAAAACTTTATGGATGTTTTATTTTGCATTGGCATTATCGCATTTAAATACAGCGACTCCCATCGTTTAAGTTGAAATGTAAGTTACTCTGATAACAATGGCGAAAGATGCAGCAACGTATATGCACGTAAGCGTACATAAAGCACGCAAAAACTCCTCTACAAGCATATACATATGAGTCAAACTCCGCTATTACATAAACTCCTAGAAGGAGTATTTAATATTAAATGCATAAATGTGTATATATGTGAACGTGAATGTATGTGTCCTGTACGATACATAGATACAGTGCCAGCCAAAAGTTGATCATGAAACCGTTCTAAAGTGGAAATATTTATTTATTTATTTATTTATTTATTTATTTACTTATTCTACTTATACAGGAACTCAACTAAAAACAAATGGCAGTCGACTTCAAATGACTCTTAAAGTAAATCTTAAAATAATTATTATTAAAATTTAGTATAAGTACAATAAAACAAATAAGAAGAAAAAAACAAAAAAGCATGAACACAATTAGCACAGAGCCACACCCACAACCGGTGCAGGACCAAATTGCAAACGACCCCCTAACCCATCGCAAACATGCATAAGCTTGGCAACCGATAACATTTAACAACAATTCATTTTCGAGTCATAATGACTATTTAGGGTTAAAAGCTAGTTTAAGGATGACATTGGTAGATCTCATGCATTAAGCAATGTTGCTTTAATGGACTTTAAAGAGTCCGATAATGAGAATAGGTGATAGACGTTATTTAGGTTCTTGCAAACAACTCTGAGTGGGTTAAACAGCTCATAATTATATTTACATGAAATATGTGTTAAAAAATAACGGAAGCTCAACTTAAGCTAAATTATTCAAGCTTCAAAGACGAGAAATAACTTCATTTACCCGAAATTTCAATAAAAAGCATAATACTATGAATTTCAGATCGAGCAGTTGAGAGATCCAAAATAAATTTTTTATCAACTAAACTTTTCTTTGCCAACATCACCGACCCTTTGATAATCACCCATGTTATTACTAAGGTTCAAGTTCAGGCATATTTCAAATGCTCTGGCAGTTTGATAGTATAAGTAATTTCTAAGTGCCTTTCCTCTCCTATCACTTGCTCATAATACATTTCTGGTGCATTAAGTTCCATGCACTGCTAAACATTTCAGTAGCTTTATCAAGTCTCGGGACGGACATATGAACGTCATCTCTAGCAAACAATCCATATTCTATATAAAAAGTGCCAATTCTCAAGAGTAGCCTTAAAAAAATCCAAATTTCTTGTCCCAATTTTATATAACTTTTTAGACCAAAAAAATGTGTTTCAAACTCATAATCAGCTCGAAAAGAGTTACAGCAACTCTTCAAAATGGTCCGCTAATTTTGAAGACCGCTGCACGGATACCAGTCATGCCGAATAGAGCGAACACCTAAGACAACGTTAATTACATCACAACGATGTCAAAAGGCAATGTATTTACTATTTTGCATGAAAATTTGGGCATAACAAAACTCTTCTTCAATTAGATACCGCGATTACGGAGAGTGGAACAAAAACGCCGACGTATTAGTGATGGCGAGAAGGCATGTGTTGAAGATTGAATTACTGCCATATTCTCAAGATCTGACCCGTCAGTTATCTGATTGCATGTCTGAAAAGTTTGCTTCAAGAGAAGCGATTTGGATCATACGAAGAGACCATTGCGGAAAGTGAAGCTTATTGTGAAAATCTTGATAAATCAAAGGTAAAATATCGTCGAAATATTAGAGAAACGTGGGGGTGGTCGCAGTACTCTTGAAGGAGACTGTGTTGATGAATAATGTCGAAATTTGGCAAAGAACATGGAACATTATTGAACGATCCACGATAGTGGTGTGCTATAATCATTTCAATCAGCATCGGTTCTCTTCCACAACCGTAAAGTTTTGTTACAGGGATCAACATTCGCAACCTCTATATTTTCCTAAATGCTACACTTTCTCGTTTTTTGCATCCACCATATGCCGATCTTACATGACCAGTTGCTAAACTAATTTTTCCGAACAGCAAGGCAGGGCATGTCTTCCAATTCAAACAAGGATGAAATTTCTTTAAACGATTTTCACTTTAATAACATTTTTGATTAAAAGCTCGAGCAAAATGTACATATGTGAATAAGAGAGAGCTCGGTGATAAAGATTTTATCGCATAGGAAACAAATCAATTATTTCCCTTGAGGTAAGAAATAACAGTCGCTTAACCTTTCACTAATATTGACCGCATCAATTAGTTCATAATACTCAGATCTCGTAGGTGTTTGTCCTATATTTCCAATCGTCGTCTATGGCTTACTTCGCCAACATGTTAACTGATTGTATTACAATAATTAATCAGCAAAACCTAATGAAGAGAAGAATGCTTGAAAAATTCTTTGTAAAGTGAAGACTGCTCTTAGTAACGGTGTGAAAATTTTGATTGCCACTGTATGCATCCAACTTTACCCACACATTAGGCATATGTAAATTTGCATATACACTTATTAGATGGCATGCATGTGTTGAAAGGCTTAAAACATTCCAACAGCAGCAACAATCCATACTTACATCCACATACACCCAAACGTTACCATTCACCGCCACTCATGACAGCAAACAATATAACGAAGTATATAAAAGTAGTACTCTACACTTTGAAACATGGAAAAAAACCGTATCTCTACACACATTACACACCTGTACTTCTGAGCAAACTTGCAGGCAAACATACGAATACAAGCATCCGTGCATGCACTGTGATGTAAAACGTCTAAGTTGGTTTGTATTCTACGTATAAGTTTACTTGAATGTAGATTATAGCGGCCGCACATGCAGGCTGGTGTTTTTTTTTTTATTTTTTCACTCCACATGTGCACATGTAACATACATGCTGCTGCAAGTGTGTGTCTGCGTGTGAGTTAGATTGTGTACTTTTATTCTTACAAATTAATTATCTGAATACGTAACGAGGACCTTTCATTAGTAGCTTAATTTATGGAGTGCTTAGAAGTATGGAATTCTATACCAGCCATTTAACTTTTACCCCAAGTCCAATTGCAATTTTATGATATACACATATAAGCATATATATTCATACTTACATTGTTGTGTGTGTATGTAGTATTAGGTGCTTTTACGTCGCTATACGAACATAAACATAAAGCTACTGTTGCTACATAGCTATACAAAACATTGTCTACGACGAACAGAATGAGTTTCCATTTTATAAATATAAAACCACAGATGTACCTACACAGATTTATATATACGCGGGTATAGGTATATAAAGAAATATCCTTTTGTAGTTTAATTATTTGGTGGAAAGATGGGAAATCTTTTTGTTGAACGCGAATACTGTGTTTCCTTAAAAATGTAGGAAATTGAAGTAATAGAGGATAAAATTTCATGGCGATCTTAGAGATACTTGGAAGTCCACAATATCGCGCCTCAAATGAGAGAACAGTAGATTTAGTAAGAGAACGCCATTCAGCTGTCGGTTTTTCACATGAGAAAATATCAAGATCTTCGGCGTAGCTAGCGTCCAGATCAAATACTGAGAAGTCATTTCAGAGTCACCGATGCAATTGGATGCAGTATAACGGAGCCAAAACTATGATCATGGAATTCAATAATCCAGCGAAATTTTTTATTAATCGAAGCTTTGGAGCGTCATTGATTAAGGGAATTTTCTTTGCGAAGGGATATTAAATAGTTAGCAGGAACATTAGGATCGGGAAACATATATGCATTATCTAGTTGAACAATACTATCGGTCGTGGTGGAGAGATATAGCCGATTATAATATACAACCTGAGAACAGATCAAACACACGAACGGAATATTTAACGGTTGGAGCGACGTCACCAGCAAAAACCATGAGGAGGAAGACAATGAAACCTGGAGCTGGAAAAGAGTAAAGATACCGCTAGAAGTCTCCGTGAAATATTGTACGCGAAGGAAAGCAGTACAAATAACCGCAGTACGGATACCAACACTAAGGTAACAATAATTACGAATTGCAAGCTAAAGATTCGCTTACTAGATGTGTAAATGTATCGTTGTACAGGTTTTGTCGGAAGATCTACTGCTCACTTAAGATCATTTGTCAAAAGACACGCTTATGGCATGATGGCCATATTGCTAAACCCAGCTAGCAAAGGTAAGCAACGCTAAGCTACAATGTGCTAAAACCATATTCTCGATATTCTCAAGTACATCTTCTCCCTTGTAATAAATACCAGGATTATCCGATGGTTTACCTTCTGTCTTAGTCGCACTTGTATTCTTAAAACGACACTCAAGAAGTATTACCTTTTGCCGATCGGCTGCTTTTCAGCACTCAAATCAATTGAATGGAACATTTTTTTTTTTGAATTAAGCATTTTTTCATAGGAAAGCAACAACAATTTTTCACTTTATACTCTAAGGAATTTCAAAGTAAAGACTGCACATGTGTTACATATTCATGCACTTCTGAAGTACATACACATATATATATATATATATGCATTTTACAATTTTCAAATTATTTTTTACTACAGTTATCGCGACGATAGGAATTATGAAGTTAGAAATCATAATTCATCATCAACGGTTTACGAACAGTTAGAACTGTCTTGACGTCCGCTTATATAACAATCAAAACAATTTCGCGCTTTGTTGCGCTTTCATGTACATAATTTTGTTTTCCTCATCCTATTGCTCATAATCGGTATTATCACCATCAGCACTATCCCTCATTATTATTGCTATTATTATTGTCAAATGCTGGGCAAAATTGTTATGATTATCACACACTGTTGCTCGCCTGTGCATGTGTGTGTCCGAATGTGTATAAACGAAAACATTTACTAAAACTCATAATACTTAATTACCCCCATTGAATTTGAATGTAGTCTGTTGCAACGAGAATCTCGTTCGTAAAATCGTTACAAACTGAACAATACATGAGCTGAACAGGTGTATAGTGTGTGGCCGACCTAACGCATTTATGCTCCATTGCTCTCGTTCGTTAGGGACTTTCTAAAGGAGTTGAACAATAAGAGCACATTACGATTTCAATTTGATGCGAATGATTTTGTTCTTTGTTGTTGTTGTTGTTAATTTTGGAATTATCACATCAAGGAGTTAATTATAATTAAAGAAAACATTGATTTTAATTAATAACTCTAATGATACTGAAATTATATCGATTTTATAACTAAATAACTTGTCATGTCTCCCCAAAAAGCCGCAATCTTACGTGCCATGAGAAAATAAAGCAAAGACAGTAAGTTGGATAATAAAGCAAATTAATATTTCATTTCACGTGCAAGAAATTTTTACCACCATTTCTACCATAGAGCAGAACAGTAAGATTTCATTTTGCTGATAGATTTATCGGTAGAAGTCAGCAAGAACAAGCTGATGTATTTCGAAATAGCGATCGAATGACTGACCGAAGCATTCTTGTTGCGAATTGTATGCTTGGCAATGAATACCAGCTACATACAACTGTGGATACTTTATTTTATACATAAGTGAATTCATGTAAACCAGTGTTAGCTGACTCATTCTCTACGCAAGCAGACAACACTTCGTCAACACTTTCATCAAGTTGCATTTGCGACCGCCTTATTAACTGCTTCATACGACTCTCCCCTTGACCTTTTCCAGTTGCTGCTGCAACAACTCTGTAATACAAGAACAAAAACAGTTAATTAGATAAATGAAACAGTGGATGCAGAAAGCGTCCAAAGCTGAATAATGGCGAGGAAAAACGAAACTTCCTGTCAAAACTGCCGAAACTCGAAACTGCTGACTGTGACGACAGAAGAGGAAATTATGTGTTGGACAATCATCAACATTAAAAGATAGGCCGCTAGGTCAGAAAAGATAATTAATCATATCGGATCATCTGAAACAAATATTACACTTTCCGTTACTTACTAAGCAACCTTATGCTACCTTACGTATTATTGTTTCATTTTTGTCATAGCCTAACATGTAATCATGAGACTAACAACTTCATGGGTTTCGCCTCGATATTCACGTCAACATTCTTTTTGCACATTTCAATAATGGCTCGGAAGGAAATATTGAATATTTTCTGTGATATCCGAGTCGGCGTACAGACTTGATTGTGGTATTTTATCAGCAACTCGTTGGACGTAAATAGTCCAAATGATGATGATATTCGGATATGGTCGATTAGCTTGTAAAGGTATTTTTGAGACTAATTCAATTAATAGTACGACTTCGACTTTTGATTCGAAGAACCATATCATTCAAAATGAATTTGATTATAAGTTTTGGAAATTTACAAAAAAAAAAAAACAAAAAAATTCAAGTAAAAACAAGTAAAAACACTATAGATGGGCAGGGGTCAACATTAAATGCCCTACAACGCTTCGCTTAATAAAGCTACTTACATAGTGACTTCTTCAAGTACGGTATTGCATGGGAGGTGGTCGAAAAAGTGCTCCGATCCGAGTCATTTTCGATAGGGTTTGTCCCTGTGCCAGAATGAATTTCATCAAAATATCTCACAAATGACGACCCGTTGGTTGAACATACGAAACAAAAACCGGCAGAGGGATAGGTGAGCGCAAATCGATTCACAGCTAAATCTGAATCGATCGATTGATCTAACTACCTCTGGTCCTTCTGGATTCTGTATACGTCCGCACAAACTTAAAATGTCTTTATACCACAAGTTCTGTGGGGTATAATAAAGATTAAAAAAGGGAAAGAAGAATTAGAAACACGATTTACGCCGAAACTTTTCCTTTTGTCGTCCATTACTCCCGTACTTAAAAAGCTATCTATAAATTATTCATACGTACAGGATCCAACGATATATGACTATTGCTTTTCTTTTAGTCTCAACACAGTAGTTGCTCCCATGCGATATTTTACAGTCACCACCTTGCCTAGCCGTGACCAAGATGAACTTGTGAAGTAACTAAATATGCTTCTCTGCACCTCAGAATATGTTATTTTTAATTTTCAAAAGTATGCGTATTTCTTAATTTCTTTTAAACATAATTTTTAATTTATAAAATTTATTGTGCAAACTTTTTCTCCCTCTCGCTCTCGTTCTCTTGCACTCTTTATAGCGATTTCAACAAAACCATTTCTAGAGAGTTTTTTTGAAACTTTCACTATTAATAATTAAAATTATTTTTACTCACTTAATTTAAATTTATATTTGCATAAAAACCTATGCTACTGGGATTATTTACACGTAAATAATTCAATAGACATATCTAGGCGATTTATTTGCATTTCAACTTAATAATGTAGATTATGTTCTTACATATGTAACATTTGGAAATTAACCTCAATTTGCAGTAAATTAAAACTTTACTTGATTTTACTGACTGCTGTTCATTAAACAGCATCTTCGTTTTCTTTAACATTTCCCAATTAATCGAAATTATCAATAAGCCAGAGCCAGATAAAAGATTTTCCAATTAACAAATTTCGGTTTACCGATTAACTTTTCACATAATTACTTTTGCTTTACACATAGCTCGAGGATGTCAACTGTCCCAACGAGTACCTAAAACTAGTAATAGGTAATAGTGAAAGAGTAGTTGTGTCAATCGCCATTAATTTTCATGAAACTTTTTGCAGTGGCCCCGACAAATATCATGCTTACATAAAATTCCAAATCTATACTCGCTATATACCGCAAGTTATTTAGGAATATATAGCACAATATTCGGTAGAAATACGATAAATTTCATGTTTCGTGACATCGACTAAATAATAAATTTATAAATTCTTTACTCTAATGGAGGGTATACACAGGGATTTCTATCACTGGATACAAATTTGCTTATATAAAACTGTCTCACTTATATAATAAGCCATAGAAAGCCATCTTTATGGGTAGTCAGCTGCTTCTCTACACGAATTTGAATATATTATTATCACAATACAAAATTTTTATTAGAAAAAAACATTTACCTTTTTTTTTAGTATTTTCGAGGCCATAAGAATGTTAATATAAAAGACTCCCTATTAAAATTCTAGCATCAATACTTAAAGTAAACTTTCGAAGTAAAATCTATTCACCCCAATCACAATCAAACACGGTTTAGCTACGCATCAATGTACGCTTCAAAATGTAAATGAGTCGAAGAGGAAATACTGTATTGCGTTAACCTCAAACGTTAAACACATAGTCAGGAATTAAATAGAACAGTGGTAATAAAGTAATTGAATTGAATGAACATAAATGAATAAATTAAATGAACACAATGCTTGATATGCGGATACGACAAAATAAATTAATGAAATGAATCGTTAGAGTAAAATGATTGAAGTAACTAACTGCTTGAACGAGAGGAACGGATTAATTGAAATGAATTAAAGCATTAGATGAACGAAAGTTTGGAATGAACCAAATGAAAGAATTAAGTAAGTCAATGCGACGATATGGATGAGAGGATCGAAATAAGCGAAAACAATGCAGCGAATACAACACAGCGCAAAATATAACGAATTAAACGAATGCAATATGGGAAAGGAATGAAATGAATATTTAGATTACGTAAGTTAAATAAATGAAAAAATGCACTGAATGGGACGAATGAAATAAATGAAATAAAATGCTTGCAATTAATAAAACAAATGAAAATACAAAGAGAACGACATTAATAAGATGACGTGACTGAATGATTTTTGTGAATTACACGAGTGAAGTATTTGGAAGGAATGCAACGAAAAAATGTGCGAAATAAATTGAAAAAAAATAAATTGTTTGAAATAAATAAAATAAATGAAATTAAGGGAGCAAATGAAAAGGGATCGAATAACGTAAATAAATTGAATAAATAAACAGAACTAATAAATTGAATGAATGAAGTAAAGTAAGCAAAATTTATATATACGTTATTTGTTTATTTATTTATTTATTTATTTATTTATCTATTCATAACTGGCTACAACACACATTCAGCCGAATTACGCAACACTACTAAGATTAAAGGCTTAAATTACGAAATAATAAAGGAGATCATCGATCAAAAGCACAGCAGAGTTCAAAGTAAGCAGTTGAAGTCAATATAAACATTTTCTTACGACATGTTCAGGTTTAAAGGTCTAAGCAATCGATCTTTCAAAAAAAAAAAAGAATAAGGATTGGAAGCCAGCAGGGAAGGTGAAGTAGACCATAGTTTGGACTTAAGTAAGTAGCTGTGTGTGAGGAATATGTGCGCCGTGATATGTCCATGCGCCATTGTTAAATTTCCTCGTAAAATTTTATCACTATGAATGTGTATTTGTCAGAATAACGTATTTTAGAAAATATTTTTGTCATTTTCTCAAGTCATTTCAATTTAATTCCATATCATACATACTCTCTATATGCAGCCATATATACATATGTATATGTACAAGTATGGTCCATTGCATTGAGATTTCAACCCGCGACCACTTGGCAGTCGCAAGTCTGATCTCCTCGCTTAAGCGCTAGGCCAGCATAATAAATCAATTGAATGAGTGAATTCAATGAAAACAAGTTAAATAAATGCAATTCAACGAAGGAATTTAGAGATAAGAATGAAATTAATGCAAAGAACGAAGAGAACGAAGTGATTGAAAGGATTCTGATGAATGCGACAAATTAAATGTTTGGGATGAACGAAAAAAATGGGATCAATTTTGATCTCCTATAGAAATTATCGCTTATAGCAGAGACATTCGCTACAGTTTTTTACAAAGACAATTTAATACAAAGACAAATTTATCGTACTTGCTAACGTAATTCCTGCAGTTAACTGCATAATAAGACTTATTGAACCCAAGCAAGCATAAAATGAAAGCAAGGATGACTAAACCTAAGTACATCATCTTAATCATAACGATGCTGTTCAACTAGGAATTTTTAACTGAAGATTTTTGATCTCGAACAATATTTGTTTCATATATTATTGAACTCTACTGAAGTGACGTTATGCCAACAGAAATTATTAATGAATAACGAGGGTAGCGAAAGACTGTCATCTCTGATTAATCATCGTCGTATTTAAGCAACTGTTAACACAGTCTACAGCAGGCTCGTCCTCAGTTCACTTACGAACCAATCGATTACTTGTGATTTATTGCCCCAATGAATAAATAAAGGCGGAGAGATGGTGCAAAAACCATGTAATGATAACGTAACTTCATCATAAAACAAAAAGAAAAGAACAATGAAAAAGAAATTGTGGTCTCTTCATGCACGATGACAGTCAGTGAGTGTGCAAGAGCAATTATAAATTGAAAGGAGCGACCGGCTTGCTTTTACGTTTTATTTCCTTTTTCGAACTTTACAAAAGGAGGATTTCATAATATGTCAAATCTGTTGGCCAGAACATAAAAAAAAAGGCAACAACAACAGGAAAAATCAATGATTACAAATTCTCTTAAATATATCGTGTGATGCGATTTGAATTTTTAATATCTAGCACAAATAGAAGTACAGAAGAAAGGTGAAAAGCGAAATGTGCCGACACATACTCAGTTAAACATATACATGCACACATATGCATTTTGAACACCTTATGAGTGATTGTCGGTAATAGTAATATTTTCCTTTTTTTTTTTTTTGTTCATTTTTAGGTTAGGTTAGGTGATGTATGACAGTACGTGTTATTCTGCTCGTAAGAATTGTGACTAAGGATATAAGGCATCACAACATTTCAATCTTTTTTTAACACAAAACGGATACAGAACTTCCTCTAGGGGAAATACACCATTATCATCATCATTATCATCGGTAACTTTGGCATCGCCACTAAAGTGAGAGTGTAATGTTGAGAAAAAATAACGACAAGCAGGCAGGAGACCTTGAAAGAAAGTGCTTTGTTGTATTATTTCATGCAATAATATGCAAGCATGCAGGCATGGAAGCTAGTAAACAAGCAAGCAAGCAAGCGAGCAGGTGTTGTCACAGTCCTGGTAGAACGAAGACGAAAGAGTGTGTGTACACAAGCAGTCAGCATAGAACCGCCGGCAACGTGATGGATGATGATGCAGAAAAATGGCACAAATAAATTTTATAACAAAATAATGTCAATTGTCAATTTGATAAAATAAGAATAATAAAAGTAAACAACCGGCAATTTATTTAAAGTTGATGTGTGTTATACTGTAATAGCAGCAGCAGCAGCAGCAGCAGCAACAACAGTGCTAATAATAGCAACAAACGCAATACGAAACGAGAATTACCAAGAAACAGGATAAAATAGATAAATTGTAAGAAGACACGCGCTGGCGTTTACATCAAGTTATTCGCATAAACACAAGCACAACGAGATGCAAGTACTTAGTTCATATATACATACATAGGTACATACAACCCTACATAGAACAGAAAGACGTCGAGAAAGACGCGATTCTAAAACAATGTAACCTCTAGTAAGATTTTATAACAACGCCACCCACCACGCAAACGCGCACATAAGTGCTTTTCTTCTCGTATACATATGCACACGTACTCAAAAAGCGAAATACATAGATTTGCATAACATTCTATGAACAACAACAGCAGCCGTACCAACCAAAGTGTGATTTTTGTTGTTTTTATTTTCAAACCTTTTTTCTTTTCTTTTTTTTTTTTTTTTTGCCTTTCGTATCCTTTCCTACATGTTCGGGTTCTTGCTTTATATAATGTATGTTTTATCCGTACATAAACATACACACACAAAGTACAAAAATCAACTTGCTTCCATACAAGGGCTTGCATGGATATTACGATGCTGTTGCTGTTGCGATTGCTGTTGGTTGCCTTTGAGTGGATTTAGTGCGATTCTCCGTATTGCCAGCATTAAGAATAAATGGATGTTTTATTATGTCAGTGCTTTGTTTTATGTCGTTTAATGTCGTTTTATTTGATCAGATCTGTTGTTGTGTTTTTTTTTTTTTTTTTGTAGCTATGTGCGTACAAAAGATTTGCGTAGCCTTACATAGCATCCATGTATTTGCAATTGTACTGATATGTTGTAGAGACATCGTTTCGCGTTGTCACAGTCAACACACTCTGTTAACATAATTTGCGCTATTATGTCTGCGTGTTAGTATGCGCATAACTCTATATATGTTATACAATAGCAATATCAAACTTTAATGATATAACACTAGTGTGTGCCTAACTTTAATAGCTATGGTCGCTTCTAACGCTTGTTAGGATAACTCTGTTGCTGAAAGTCTGCGTGCATGCATGCATGCATGCATGTACACGTTGTTGTTATATGTGATGGTTTTTATGTTATTACCGATGGTACGATATCGATAAAAGCCTAATTTTTATTGAGTTTCATTAATTTATGTCGAGAGGGTATAAAAGAGAACGACCAAACGATTGACTGACAACACGAAATTATCTCTCTTTCTCTAAGTATACTTACAGCCATAATTGTGCGAAATATGCAAATTGTAAAATTTATGTTAAACAATAAAGTTTTACTGCTGTTCATAAAATATGAACAGAGTCTTCTACATCGATACGATATCGTTTCGATTTGACAGAAACAGGTTGCCGTTTATTAGCTAACAAGAGCTTTCTTCTTTTACTCCTTGATAGCAAATTTGTGAAGAACCTAGGACGTGACTATAAATACTTAAAAAAAAGAAGATCATGGGAACTTTTGCTCTCTCCAAAGAGACCCTTACGCCGCCTTTTACTTATACTGCCTTCGAACTTTTTTTAACTAATTTTTCTTATTAGGATGCAACTCAGATGTGATCGAGGATAACGAGCAGTTTAAGTGTTGTGGTCATCTTACGATAAGTTTTTGGGGCTCACACTTTGAACCATAAAGCCTAGAAGAAGCTACCGTACAGCCTAGCAAATAACAAACGTGACTATCAAGCCGTTATATCCGTGGCCAATTTCCAGTACGACACACCATACGTTAATTGCAGTCTACGTAAGGCTACAACTATATTATATACTCGACGCTTATAGATTATACATGCACATCTTCAAGCTTATGGGCGCACTCTATCTCTCCCTTATAACATTTGACTCCCTGACCAATCCAGGTGCTTATGCCCCTGAACAACCGTTAACACTAAAAAAAAAGACAATAAAATGTTGACACGTATACTTCAAACCACCTATCCCATAGTAATCACCTATGCCCATAGTAATCAGCCAACGAAAATTATCATTATAGTGAATTGCTAGTGAATCAAGAAAACTTTTTGGAGCAGATTGTATATCAATACCATTTATAGATTACAACCATCTTCTCAGAGAAGTTTTCGATAGCCTTGTAAACCAAGGCTATCGAAATTTTATCAATTTTACCAAGTTTGAAAGCAATATCAACACCTGTCTATCTGTCTGCCTTTCTCTCTCTCTCTCTCTCTCTCTCTCTCTCTCTCTTTCCATCTCTTTCACTCGCACACCTCCCGTTCTCTCACTCTCTCCTTCGCATTTGATTAATTGAGAATCAAAGGTTACAAACGTGCAGGGTATCTGCTCACATATGCCTTCACATCGTCGTTCATCTTCACTTTCAAAAAGACAGATGCCCAGACTTTCGTTAGATCCTCCTCTCCGATCAAAAAATTTTATCGATCGCACAAGAAATCGGTAGTTCTAATGCTAACAGAAATTTCTTAAAGTCTGTTCTACTCATCGTCTATTGCAGAAAAGTACTAACGAAAACACATAGTGGATTCGGAATTTTACACTGACCAAGATTAAGAACATGTACTTTATGGAATATCTGAAGTCTATTTTTGATTATTACAAAGGAAGTATCGATGCTCCTAAGAATATCATTTAGTTTACCCGTCATCGTTCCTGATGAATGAATTACCGAAGCTCCTAAGAATATCATCTAAGTTAGCCGCCATCGTTCCTGATGAATGGATTGCGCGGAGACCATTTACCACACTAACGGTACAATATTAAGTTCATTCTTCAAGTTCGCGCAAAACCAAAGCACAAAGATATTACTTTGTCAACCGCAAACTTGTTTGGTCTTTTGTTCATAAAAATCGCCAGATGTATGTACTTTGGACCTACATAAGTTTGATCACGTTTAACGTTGTTAAAGCGTACAACTTTCGCTTTTTTCTTTTTTTGGAAACAAATAAGTTTTTACTTTTACTTTACTTTGTTGTCTTCTTCTCCTCACATTTCACGCAAAAAAAAAGAAAAGAAAATAAGAGGAAAAATGAGAAACGATCAATATACGCACACATATGAATTTTCAATTACAAGCGACTTATCAATAAAACGAATGTCAATCTCGTAAGTCAGAGTTATGTCTGATGTCAGTGCTGCGCTCATCCCCTTTGCATACGCCGACCATTAATCGTATTGAAATCGCATTGAACAAAACGTAACAGCGGGTAATCGATGTGAAACACATCACATCAATGTGCATATAAAAGCAGAAAAACATGAAAAATAATAGTAAAACAAAAAAAAAAAAAACAGAAACAAACTTGACCAATAAGAGGGCAAAGAAGGCAACTCTCAGGGCAAAGGCGAAAGAGAATATAGCTAGAAAAAGGAAGAAAGAAAAAAAAGGATAAAGTAGCCTGTGAATCAGTTGAAGTGCAAGCGACAAGTGCAATATTTATGATTTATGTGCTTGAGTTTTATTGCCAATGTAAACAAGCGAATGTAGTCACAATTCGCGTGCACGCACATACCTATGCATATAGAAATTCGCACAAACGCGTGTACCAGTAAGCGCATAAGCAAGAACGCAAAGTCATCGATCAGGTGGAAAACAATTCCACTGAATATCTAGCGGGAAAATGAAAAAAAAAAAATGGGAATAATAACAATAACAACAACAAGGGCCAACCAACCGAACGGTAACAATAGCTTCGAAAGTAAATTGAATGATTAACTGCAGCAATTTTATTTTCATAGATGTTTCAATAGATTTTTGAATGCATTTTAAAGAGCAAGAGAGAGAGAGAAAGAGGCAGAGAGAGACGTTTAATGAAAATAAATAATTATGGCAATAGTGTCAGATTCTATCAAAATGTTATAGATTTTTGTTAAATTTTTGCTAAACTTTCAACTGCAAGCTGCACTCCGCTTGTGTTGGTTACTAATACTTCATGTAATTTTTTAACGGATTTTGGCTAATGTTTTAATCTAAGCTTCAATTTTAAGTGAATTGAGAAAATCTTCAAATAGAAGCCATAGCAATATTGGCAACAACAACAACAAAAATGGTAGGTGATAACGAAAACAAATTCAAGCAAATTATTCTTGCGCTTGAGGTTTGCCTTTGTCAACGTAAGAAGAAGAAGAAGAACAAGAAAAAGAAGAAGAATTATAATATATTCAGGAAATCCTTAACATTTGCTTGAGACACTCATACCCACAACCAGCGTGCGAAGGAAATGATATAAAACATTGAGAACAAAAAACAAAAAAAGAAATAAACACACAAACAAGAATACAACACAACTACAAACAGGATGATGTGGAGTAATTTTTTTTAGGAAAGCTTACGTACAAAAGAAAACTTGACATTGACTGATAAGCATTGCACTAAATTGATATTTAGTCATAATTCAACATCAGTTGCGCAAAGAGTCACAAGCTAACCAAACAAACAAACTTTCTATGGCATACACACACAGAGCAACTAAAAAAAGAGAGAAGAAAATCACAGGCGCATACACACCCACGACATTTCATTTAAGCAATCTTAAGGTAATGCTTTCCACATGTTTCCACAGCATTTCATCTTATTATTGTTATTGTTATTCACCTCGAACGTTGAACAGTACACCCCAAAAAAAAAGAAAAGAAAACAGAAAAAGAAAGAAAAGAAATAGAATTTTTCATTTGTAAAAACTTGACTTCGCTTAACTTCTTTTCATTATTTTATGGCGGTCTCTCCGAGCACCATAATGTTAAGCTCAAAGATTCCGTTTTATCGAGCAAAAATCGTTCTTCGCTTTTACACATTCTCTTCGAAACCCCTCCGGGTATAGTGTGTGCATATTCCCTATAGAAAACACAAACAAATGAATAAAAGTTTATATTATTTTCGTATGTGATATATATATGGGAGCCGTAGATGTGGTAGGAGGAGTAAGAAATAGCGTAACTTGGTTTTCCAAAAATCCGCATACAACAAACACAAACATCAATTTTTGTTCGTCTCGTTTCGTTGCCATTATTGTGATTTTCATTTCTTATACACTACGGGTCCGTCAGTATTTCAGTGTGAGCGCAGTGCATGCGAATATGTATAAAATTTTGTGTTTTGCTTTCGTTTGGTTAAATTTAACTCAAAGCTTTTCAGACTTCACTTCCGTTAAACCCGCAGCCCCGCGCATCGATCACCTAAACGAAGAAGAGTGCGAGACGTAAAGTATAAGAAAATTGTATTCAGAAAATGCGTTTAAATGCTGTGTGGTGCAGTTTTGCAAGACTACGACACCACACAACAGCTGTACTAAGCTAAGTGAAGAGTGTTATTGAAACGAAGAAAATGCTTACCAAACACGCACACATATGCACACAAAAATAAACAAGAAATAAATAACGACCGTTTTTACTAAAAATCTACGTACTTGGGTCGCCGGTTGACGTTCTTGTTGCTGTTGTTATTATTGTTATTATTATTTTTGTGGGTTTATTTACAAAGAAAACTCTCTATATATATATATTTTTTTTTTTTTTTGCTTTCTTTTTTTCTTCCGCTTTCCTTACAATTCAATGCATTTCAAACACACAAACGCACATTCCCAACGAATTTCTATAAAATCGAGAAAAATATAACATTTATACCACAATAAAAATACAACTATTTAGATTTGTGCATGTTTCGATGTGCGTGTGTGCATATGTATACAGCAATGTAAGGTTTTCCCGTAATGCTATAAAATATCGGATATGTATTGAGATAAAATTGCTTAGTGTAAAGTGTGTATATATCTACATATAATGTGTGCATACATATATATATATATATGTATATATGTATATATATATATATATATATATATAATTTTCTCTAAATTGAAATAGTAAGCAAAAGTAGATTTGTTGAATTTATCCCCAGATTTATACCAAGTAACATGGAAAAGACATTAAAGAGTGCACACGGGATACGGGATAAAATAATAATAAAAAAAATAAGCTAAACTTTTGTCATAAAACACGTAACGAATGATGTCGACTCTTTAATAGTCGAAAGGGGTGATGTTTCAAATCATGCAGAGCTGATTTCTTTCATCTTTAAGTCAGCAAAACCAACAAATTTCGAAACATAAAACGGTTATAAAAACCCAAGCATTAATTCAACAAGATACGATTTTTTGTTTGAAGGATTGTGGCTATCAAAACGTAAGCCAGAAGTCCTTATATGTTTCTCTAAGAGACAACTGACTGTCTTCCCTCCTACTAATTATCTGTGATTGCGAGACTTCTCCCTCTATTTGAGTGTTTGGTGTTGTCTTTAGAAAGTCTACTTACCGCTAAAGTTATCCTGACGAAATCTGTTAGCTGTAAATAAGTCAAGTATGTTCTACACAGCAAAACCCCCACGTATCAAAGATAAAGCCAGCAAATATAACTTAAAGGGCTATAAATTTATGTAAAACGAATCATTTGGTATGTTATCGTGTTTCTGTTACGTAATCATAAAGTCCTGAACACATGAAACAGGGTGCATTAAATTCGTGGAGATGCGTATGCAGCACCTACTTACGCAACTTTTGGTGCCTGGTTTGTTCCTTACTCTCAAATGAAAACGTGGCCAACCTTTGCAATCTTAACCTTAGAATGCTGCTAGAGTCAGTCCTTATCAAAACCTACTTCTAAAAATATTTGCCACAAGGTTCGAAGGATTTGACCTTTGAGAGTGACCTGAGCGGTCGCCCTACGTCTCTCTATCAAATCAATAGAGAAGTATTACTGTAAAGGCGGTCTGTCTGCTTGCAACGACATGAAACTATCGGGCAAATTATCTTCTCCTGTGCTAATGCAGGCATTTGTCTTAATTATACATTTACATCCATAAGGCATGTTTACGCTCTTTACTGCGGATAACGTTACAAGTTACAGACTTAGCACTTTTTTTAGATAGGCACCTCGTCTACCGGAACTGTTAACGCATTCACGACACGTAAATTTTTTCCATTTCTAGCACTGAATACCGGTGAAAATAATGAAATTCTGAAGCTGTTGGTCGCAAACTTGTAGGATTAAATCAAGCATAAAAATTGAACCAAATCCCTAGCTGCACTAAAATGTTTGTCGTAGGAAGCGTAGAGAAATGCCTACACTTAGCTGAACAGTTAGAGCTTTGTTTTTAAATTAAGATTCTTCAAATGAAACGAGGGGCGCTTCATAAGCTCTTAGCACCATATAAGGAAATTTTTAAACCTCTTTCAACTAAAAGCAAGCATACTAAAATAATACATTCTTTGCAAAAGACCTGCACGGATCTAAAGATAATGCGGAAAAATGCTCAGCTCATGAAGATATTTGGCCAAAAAGAAAGCGCTTATGTTCAATAGTGCTCAGTGATGGCGGCGAAAATATGGTTTAATTCATGTTAATTTGTATTACTTCTTAAGAAAATGTTAATAAAAATATTTTTCTCACTTGTGGAAATATAAAGGCATGTTCTTTAAGTCTAGGAATCTAAACCTCCTTTTCGTACTTTTGTTCTTTGTTTCGTATAACACGGACTCGCGTAGCACAACAATTTTTTAGAACAAGTGTTACCTACCTGTATTTGCTTTATAAGAGGATCATGCATCATTTATTATTATTGTGGATAATTGATTTGGCTTTATATTACCTGTGGTTCGGAAAGGGAGAGTAATCACAAAATATACGATAATAATTTAAATGGAAAAATAGACGACCTGCAAAGCGTGTGCAGAGACCTCATGTGCCTGTATGCTACGAATAGTCGTAGCAAAGGTGTCTTTTCATATAACATGCATATCGTTTCACAAAGATAGCTGATGCACCTCTATATAAAAAAGATATATTTCAATACCGGGACATATTCCTTGTAGTACGTTAATGCGTCCCACAATAGCGCTTATAGCAAGAGCCTAATGTTGCCGCGTTCAGAAATAGAAACTGCAGCATGAGAAATCATGTCGGCCGCAACTAAGAATAGAATTGAAAATGACATTTAATTCACATCAGCGGTAGCTTGGAATAGGATCTTAAACGACACAAATTCACGTCAGCCATCGCGAATATTTTAAGAATGTATATATAGCAAGGTAATCTGTCAACATTTGGTTCGGCCTTTTGTCATGGGTTTGTCTGAAAACGATTTATCTCAGGCGAGCTATCATAAGCGATTAACTAAAATGACATGACAGAATGTAAGGATAAGTCACATGAAAAAATAGTTTTGCAAAGTATTATCTATACACTGTGGAGTGCCTTAAGAGTTTGCGAGACCTACGCAATAACTGATCTGACCACTGGCTAATTGATGCAAGAAAAACACGTATGAAAGGGGCGATGCAATCGCTTTTAACTCAAATTATTTTAAAGAAATTTTGTCTTGCTATGAGTATTAATGAAATTAAAATATCTTGAAGAAAGTAAAGTTTAACATCTGCGTATTTTTAATAGAACGACGTAATTTACGATTTCATTTACACTAGTAATTATTTTTGCTTCAAATTAATTATTACGGTTTACTTGTTTTCTTGCAATAAAAAAAATATTTAATTTTATTGATTTTTTCATTCTTGTCAATCAAGACATATATATATATATATATATATATATATATATATATATATATATATATATATATATACATATTCAATAAATCGTTACGACCGTAGAATTTGCAACAGTGTTTTGCATAGGCGAATCAGTTTTTACATGGAATAACGAGGTGATAAGAAATTCTTAGATGTTTGTAAAAGGTGTCTTCATGCACACAGAGTAGAACGAGTAGAAGCAATTTTCGTGTTATTGGATTCAGTGCGAAAAATACAAAAGGAGCAGACAGTAAGCTTTAACAATTAATAATTTCAATTCGTCCTCGAGGATTCTTGAGGACATTCCAACTATCGTGTAAGTATTGAAATCAATTTAAAAAATTAACAAACAATGAATCGTTAAATTTCTTTTCTTTTTTTCAGGGCAATGGCGACAAAGATTTAATATTTTGTGATTCAATTTCTGCTTTGTAGTCTTGTGCTCGAAGCGCGAAAACTATACGAATCCTAAATGGGTCGGAGTTAATCGCGAACAAGTTAAAGTTAAAAATATTTCCATCGCTTTATCTATGAAATATCCGCTACCACGAAAATGCTAAACGTGCTTTCTTTTTAAAACCAAACTCGACGTTTTTATAGTTTATTTTAGATTTAATAATAAGAAGTAATTGAAATGTGCGATTACTTTATAGTTAAGAGCGTAAGGTCATATTTATTGTATATAAAAGTAAATTCGCATTCGTTACGATCAGATAGGATAATAAGGATTTGGGTCCTTTTGTCTAGGAGGATTCAATGACTTACTTACAAATAAGGTTATCTTCCATGCTGAGCGTCCCCTTTAACCAATAATCAACTAAGAGCATAGAAAGAAAGAAATCCAAGGACAAGTAAGCACAAGCGCTGTGAATTCCTCTGGCTGTAGGCAGATTCTCTTAAGTCATAAAATATTAGCAGTAACTTTCGGGACCTTCGACAGCAAAAATTGTTATAGCTACTAACGTGATCAGCAAGAGAATCCAAGATTTCATTTTTTTTCCCTTCATTTCTCAAGTAGGCTGACAAAAATAAAAAATGTCTTTTCAATTTTAACTAATGCCACAGTTTAAAAAGACGCTATATTTCATTGTTTTATTGCACGGATTGTTAGAGGATTTGTTGGAAGTATTTGCTGTAGCACGCTACAGATCGTAAGGAAGAAAACCACTATTGCATGTTCAAAACTTATTTTGCTACTATGGTACATGATATATGAGATACGAGAACATTTAGACAAGCCCTTCAAGATTCTAAATTAAGGAGAAGAGAAATGAGTCCTTTAAGAAATCGACTGGGCATTAAGAACCCAGGAGTGAACATAGCAGGTACAAGGTAAAGATACAATGACTGTGAAGTATTCAAGCATTCAAATCCCAGTAGGTAGTTCGTGTTGTAATACCACACAAATTATGCAAATCTAAAGGTTCGCAATGTGAAAACATTATTGACATGCCGCAAGTCTGATGTTTTATGGTTTTCTTACAGCTTGGTCATGTGGCAGCAATAATCATAATACAACATACAACATATATAGCATACAAATTTAGGACATTTGAATAGAGATGTCATGCAAACTTTTCCACGAACTAGACATACTGTTCCGCGAGCTGAGTGGCGGATGGCATCGTCCAGATAATATCGATTTCCAGCAAACAAAGTGAACTAAACATCGTTGTGTAATGCATACCATTCGCTATAACCAAAGAACGAGTAGCATTTTTGGAAAAATATAACCCATTTACAAAGCCGAACCGAAAACTACACCAGACTATCACTTCTTATGCTCATACTTACAAGGATTGTTAGACTATTTCTCTTGTATTTTCGCAGTTTTGCTTACTAACGTGCTCAGAGAGATGAAAATGAGGCTCATCTGCCAGAATAATTTATATGAAGCAGCTGCGTGTGCGTCTGTCTATAGATGAAAACTGTAAATGTTTCGATCTTTCGCTATCGACTTAGAATATATACACTACGCCTTGGCTTTCTAAGTAAACGTCCAAAAATCACACTCAAAATTCGTCGTGATTCCCCTCATATTTGAGCAGGAGGACAGATGTCTTGTGGAATGAAGGTGCCGTGACGGCTTAACCATAAGGTGTTCGTTGATGAAGGGAGAGAAAAAACGCGCATTCACCGCCGCGACATTTACTAGTCCTCGAGTGCCGGATGGAGGCACGTATATAGATGTGCCCATCTTCTGGTGAAAGCGAGGCACGTATAATATCTTCCGTTTTCTTTGAGTCAGACACCCAGCCGCAATGAAGTTCCACACGGAGGAAGCAAGGAAGCTCTACCCGCGTGTTGGGCCAATTACAGGTCCCCCAACCCTCCCACAATGAAAAGCGACATAAGATCAGTACGCAGGTAACCTACCGTTCGGAAATTCGATGCAAATATTGACAAGGATCCTCCAAAATTCAAGAAGGACCAAACACGCCTACACTAGATGAAAAATCTGTATCTATAAGAGATCCAAGCTTACCTCAAATATTACCTAGAACCCGCTGAACTGACCATTCGGTTAACTCTATCTCCGTTACCATTCATATATGAAAATTTTCTACTTTTTCCACTTGCCCTACCTTCGTTGTTTGTTTTTCCGTTGAAAAATTCTCTGATTGTGTCTTTTAGTCGTCGTTTAAATTTTGTTTGAAAATTTTATTGCTCGCAATAATAATTTCATATACATGCTCTCACCCAGTCAAAGTAATTTATGCAAAAATTTGTTAACGAATTTTTTTAAGGCGGTTTTAATTACTTCGCATTTTGATTTAAATGAAGGTGTAAAAGCAATAATGTTGTTTATGTGGAAGGCAATTAAATCAAAAAAGAGTGCAATTTGTTATGCGAAACTACTTTAAGTTTCATTCCGCCACGTAATTAAATTTTAATTCGGTTTTCGTATGACGATGAACTAACTCTACATAACTACCTTTCGCAGTTGCAGGGAGAAACAAAGGAAATAAAACATATTTTTCAATGAAATGCATTTATTTAAGGCGTTCTTTTCGTTCTTTCATATTTTCTTTTTATTCCCCATACGCTCTGCTGAATAACTGAAATAACTTTTTGGATATTGTTTAGGTTTTGTTCGTTTAATGTTTCATTTCATTTATTGCAATAAATATGCTGACCATCATCATTAACTGCCTTTATTACCCGTTTTACTAAAGTTTGCCCTTTCTCCCCCTGCATCCCATACCCTTTCCAACTTTCTTTTTTCCCCGCTTCTCTTTCTTGCCAAAGAGCTGGATTTATATGTGCAGCTAAATATTTTTTTGTATATTAGACCATGTGTACGCGTACAACGCGAACGTTTATGTTTATGGAGTAGTTTTCTCTTACTCCAGACAAAAAAAAATAAAAAAACAAAATGAGTTTTATGAATGTATTTAGCTAGTACGCCAATTTCTGGCATGACTTCACTTGATGATGATGGCGTGAAAACTGCCAAGAGTGACTATTTTAATTTGTGCCATATTTTCTGAAGTAATTATTTGCATTTGCTGTGAGTGAAATTCTCGCTGCCATATAGCATTAAACCTAAATATATATAAATATGTGTGTATACGTGTTATAAATATATTTTAAATGTATATATATATACGCATGTGTGTGTGTGTTTATGTTTAAATGCATGTTTGCTTATGCACGAGTGCAAATGAAAATGGCAAAGAAAAGAGTATGCAAAATAAGGAAACTGCAAAAACACTTATTTGAAACGAAAATTGTGAAAATGAATTTGAATGCAAGAGAAACTTTAATTAAGACATTGAAAACAGTGAAATATGTTAATGGTTACGTTAGACCGAAAAGCAAACGCATTTTCAAATATTTTGGAAAACAAAGACCCCGCCATTAAATCAATTTTTTTTTCTTGCTCTCTTGTTACTTAACATAGTTAAGTAAAACAAAAATATCGAAAATATTGTTTCTCATGATAGTCGTTATGTTACCACAGTACTCATAAAGTATATGTTATGTAACAGATTAAGAAAAGAGTTCTTTTGAGGATGGCTTTGCTCGTCTTTGAGCGATTGTCAAGAATGTCAGTTACGACATTTAATAGCAATGCTCTTAATGCATGCATTAAAGTCAATCTAAAAGTGTGCGGAAAATTCGCTTCGGTTAAGTATTTTGAAGCTATTTTACGCGTAATAGTTAGTTGCATAATATTTACTAGGTGTAGTGTAAGTTGGTCCTAAAGGCAGTAACTTGTGGTCGAATACAGCAAATGAACGCCAATGTAGATAAAGAGCCGCATTCAAGGCAACGCTAGTGAAATCGGAACGTTGTCAACAATCGCGACCGTTGGAGAAAAAGCGACCCGATATGCTAAAACGAATTTTTCGAGATGTCCGGCATATAGAGATTTCTTAGTATGGCAACACTGGGCGACCGACTGCTCAATTCCTCCAGAAAGCGTTAGCATCGCTATCTACATGCATTCCTTATAAACACTTGTTCCAAGCGATAACTTCTTCTCTGCGGTATCTAAAAAAAGGGCCCACACAGCGACCTCGTCGACAATCTAACCGCAATATATAAACATTCCGTTTGCAAGACATAGCAAAACGCGTGAAAACCCTGATTAATTACTTGAAAGCCATATTGTAAGAAGAAATATTGGATCAATTTAAGTTCACCTGTTTGTTCACTGCTTGTTTGTTGAATTATCAGACTGAAATGGGAAACTGTGTGTCTGTTTTCAATTGACTACAATTGTAACCATTGACTGCGAGCTTACAAGCGCATCATTTGGTCACTTTGAAACTTCAACAATACTTAGAACAAACCTTAACTTTCTTTGTCGGTTTTCGCAAACTCCAGGCCGGGTTTCGACTTCTTCATAGTTTCCGAAACACTACGCGGAAATTATCTGCGATGCGCATAAGTGTTTGTCGGATGGGAACTAGCGCGATGAATGCGACTACATTGAAGTGAAGTGCACTCAAGTAATCCTTAAAAATCACTCTATAAATACGTGACGAAATCTCGTAGTAAAAGAAAAAGTATTTTAAATTTTCATTTAAAAAGAAACTTATTTTTTATTTCAGTTTATGATAATTCCTTCCTTTTTTTTTTTATTTTTTGTTTTTTCAAAAGCATATATATATCCAAGCGCTTATCTCTGCCAGATATGCATTTGGTTCGTACTAGCTCAGCATAAACGTGTGTATGTTTGAAACTTTTTCTTTATAATGAGCACAATGACATCTAACAACAATACGCGATTTCGATAGAAAAATGACGTGTGTTGTACAGCTAAGCAAAAAGTTTGACTATACAACATCAACAGACAACAATGGAATGTCAATTGAGTGAGAATGTTCAAGTACAATACAACAGACAGCTGAGCAGAGGGAAATAAAAAAATGAAAACCTACAAGCAAAATGCCAAATAAAAAGCAAAACTTGTAAATATACCATAAATAGCACTTTAAACGTATTTTTTTCTTTTCCACTTTCTCCCTTTTTGGCAACGTGTCATGGTTGAGCTGTGGTGCTAAACGCGAACAGTTGTTGACAAAAGTGCGGGTAGCGTAATGTTTTGTTGCTATACAACCGTATCTAACAATCAAACTATACATCAGTGTGTATGTATATATGTGTGTGTATGTGCAAAATGTTAAATTTTCGCCGTTACTTGCAGGAAGGGAAAGAAAAAAAACTCACCAGAAAAAAAGAATAAATATATACAAGAAAATAAAAAAAAAGGAAAATATGCTAAGTGAGAAAGAGTTGGCGATTGAGAAAGAGAAGCAAAAATATTCGCTGTACCGGTAACGCGCCACATGTAGCAGACTAGAAAAAAAATTATTCTGCAAATATTTGAATACTTAACGAGAACATTGCAAAAGCATTTGTTATATAAATCACATCTTTGTACAATGCTACGCTAGTGATGATGACTGAAATGATTGCAATAACAAAATGTATAAACATTTTGCACAACATATAGCACAACTTCCAAGAGAAACCTTCACAGAGAAAGGCCAGAAGATTTTTCAATAGCTAAAAATTAAAAAGAAGAAAAAAATACCAAATACAATACAATTTGTATGTGTAGTAGCACTTCAAACAATCAAGCAAATTATTGAATATGAAGAAATGGCCAAATATAACCACACCCTCCAACACCACCTCTCTCATGCAGTTACCTTTAGTAAAAGCAAACAATTGAGTATGAGTGTAACGGAACAAAAAAAACAAAAAAAGCAACAACAAAAATCATTAGAATCATTTGTTTAACATTTTGATAGAGTTATTTGATTAAAAAAAGAATGAAAAAGAAAACGGAAAAGAATACACAAAAATCAATGACTGAAAAAAATCATAAAATGTGCAGAAAATTGGGGGGGGGGAAAAACCCAGCATAAGAAAATTTTCTTCACCATAAAACGAATCTTTTGTACCTACCATCTACGGTCTAAGACATCTACAAATTGTAAGCAAGTATCCCGACCGATGTCTTTACCGAATATTTAACCACCTATTTATAGGGGCAAATAAATTGATGTTTTCGACCGTTTCTTTCAATGTTTGTATTAATCTCTTGTTTTCTCTAAGCCTGTTTCAAGGCCGATCACTCGACAATCGTCTTGGTTTGATCATTGAACCGCGTTCCTGTCACAGGACATGCAAGGATGGATGGACAGGTATAGCTATCTACACACATTAATTTTTAGAATAATCACGAACACCCACACATCCACACACATGTATTCATATATATGTACACATACATACACACATATTTATTGTACCCCTGAAGGGAAATTCATGCCGTCACAAAGACTTTATTAAACTGAGAAGACTCGCATACTACGATGGTGGGTATAAACATTGAGAATATTGAGCAATAAAAATACTAAAGTTACAACAACATCAACAAAGTAAAAAAAAAAAATCAAAATGAGTAACCAACTAAACGAACTCTTTTTCTTTCCTCCCTCCACCTTTCACTTTCTCTGCCCTACTTCATGAATCTCTATTAGTGCGGGCTGCCGGCATACACAACTGGTTATTTGCGAATCAACGAACAAACGAACACACCAATGAACGAACGTTTGAAACCAACAAGAATGAACACAAACAGATCTTAGTAAGCTTACATACCTACATCTGTGTATATGTATATACATTGAAAAAAGCTGTTTCCCGCTTCAATGCTTTGGAGAAAAAACTTTCAAAGTCAATTTGATTATTGCTGCCTTAAATGTTAAATGCTATTTTGACAACGTGTATATGTGTGTATGCATGCTTTATATATAGATATAGATATACATTTACTATATATATGTGTAGATGTTTCTGTTCTTCCACATCCACCTCCTATAAGTAATTTTTTTATGGGTCTGTTTGGTATTCTCTAATTTTAACCCTATTCCTTCCCATTGCCAGCCACTTGAGTAATTGGAGCACGAGTGTCAATATCTTTTTGCTCCTTCACTTTAAGAGTTTTAATATGGTGGACACAATACAAACTGAATTTGGTAAATGGTATGAAAAACTTCTTCTCTTCTCTTCTCTCTTACCATGTTTTTAGGCGTGTCAAGGAAAATGAAAAACTGCAGTTGCATAAGTTAAGAAAATTAATTTTACAATGGTAGCCTTCATTTACGCATACACACGCAAACACATACACACGCATACACGCATGTGTATGTTTCCATATGCAATAAATAAAATTTGTTTAAAAAAAAAAAGAAAAAAACTTTTCCGGAATTAAATGGAAAAGAATTTAGAAGTTTTAATATAAGTTTTTTTCGCCTCTTGCGTTCGAGAAACCCATAAAAACGCACTCAACTGGAACTCCGCTAAATTTCACAGCGTAGTAATTGTAGTTTTCTTGAAATTTTTAAACCGCTATTCAATGAAAAGCTCATTGCATTCGCAATAACAAATATTTTAGTATAACAAATGCCAACAACAACAATAATACTTTAGCTTGTTCCAGTGACATCCAGGACATCCGTCAACCCAACGCAACTTCTTATTGACAGAGTCGGAACGTTACCTTACCTCAAACTTAACACATTTCATCTAGGTTTAGTTCCATAGATCAAATCAAAGCGTAACTTACCTACACTTACTTTGTATTGATGTGAAACAAATAGGAAAATGACGCTCATCTTGCAACGACTGTTAGCTTACACTTCACGCCTTGCAAAAGAAAAGAAAACAAACTGAGGCATTAAGCTGCCGGTTTTGCAACAGTACCTCGTATATAAATGCTTTTTAAACTACTCTTAAGCGTTTTTGTGAGGACATCGCATACATTTTGTAACTCAAAGACTGATGGCTTTCGCTAAAGCTTACATGTTGACCGATTCTGCTAAAAGACGGAATTCCCCTCTCTGTAAGTATTTGCCAACCTGTGGCTTTCCTAATTTTCACGCGATGGCACAAACTATTGCACTCAAATGTAGCCAACGTACTTTCTACGATATGTACAAGATACGTCGAGTCGTGTGAAAAACAAAGTAAGCGTTTTCGTTCCTACATCAAAGGAAAAATAAACGCAACACAACATTGAATAACGAAGAAGAAGGTGAAGAAAATCAGTGGAGCAATTAATATGGACGATAAATTGACGAGTGCCCTTCGTCCCCTTAGATAGGGTAATTAGCTAGGCGTAGTGCGACGTGATCTTCAATGTTAGAGAGTGCTACCTATAACGCTTCTGCAAGGTAATTTATATGCAACATGCGAAAATGAGATATAGGTTGCTTTCCAGCACACACACCCGACCACATATTGCAAATCTAAATAGAAAACTCAGCAGCACTAAACTGGAATGTGATGCTATGCCCGCCAGACATTTCCCACGCTCGTTAGCACCTCTTTTAACCCGTAACCCATCTACATGAGTATTTCTTAACGATACATAAAAAAGGGATGCTTACGTAGTCATCCAGATAAAAGCTTAAGAAGATCTTTACATGTTTCATGCATGTATTAGAGAGTATGAAAGTTTCGCACATTAAGCGAGAATTATCTCAAGTTGTTAAGATTCGTTTCAAACGTGAACATTGCTTACTTATTTACGAATAATTTTGAATATTAAAGTGAGCCTAAACAAAGTTTTTTTGAATAGTTATTTAAAATCGCAAAGTATAACATGCGTCTTTTCTTATGCAAAGGTAATGAAATGGACAATTACTTCAAGTATATTTCATCGGCTGTCAGACCGTCATCGTCAATAACGATGTAAGCAAACATTTCATTCTTCTGTCGTTCGTGTATATTTGTATATATATTTCTCACTAGTTTCTTTCGATTGTTCTATTTAAGAGGCACAAATAATAAATATTTGGTGAACAAATTCAAATCTTCGTATTGTGTCGCACCTCTAGATTACGGTAAACGACGCCGACAAAGAAATGTGTTGTTAAGAGCCTACTCTTTAAAGCACCATCGCGTCAAATGAAACAAAAGTTTACACCCGAATGCTTATATAGCTGAGCGAACGCATTGACTGGTTTGATCGTTAGAACAAAAAAGCGATGGAGAGCTAAAAGAATAAATATGCTGATCGATGGACAGACATAACTGAGTGAGTAAAAAACAAACTGGTAAAAAAAATGATCATAGGATTAGAGAAGGAGATGAGTGGACCGACTGATGAACGGGTGATATATAGACTGGAAGGTAGATACAAAGAGAGACATGATCACGTGGACGGCCAAACTGAAACATGAATATAAGAACCGAAGCACCTTTGTAAGTATGTTAAATGTCAAGTGCTTGCGCCGTCCCCCGCGCTGTACAAATATAAACTACACGATGATTTTCCTGACCAGCTGTATTTGCATCATTTGTTTATATTTTTTGTAGAAGATAGCAAGTGAACGTCTCTCTTTTAATTGAAGCAGAACACAGTGTGTATCCAAGTTGTTGTCTACCACGCATAATGACACTCTATCGATTTTTATTCTTTTATCCATACGCTTACGCTGGTGGATTGTCGTTAGGGAAAAGTTACAGGGAAAAGATTATGGATAAGGAAGAGTAAAAGAAGAATTTTTAAGTATGACGCCGAATGGAATGACTTATTGGGCAATCTGACAAGTGACTATAAGACTTGCATCTATTACGAATCCACCTAATTTCAGCTTTAAAACTTCACCGGAAGTCGTACTTATCAAAATGACATTCCAAAAGGTTATGATGACACAGTTTTGGGGAATCGTGCAGTAGAATCGTGTTGTAGACACGAATGTGATGTAAGGAGTATAAATTTAAATAGAAAAAGCTATTACTGATCTTAAACGAAAAGCATTCGCAAAAACAAAACCATTTCAATCTTGAGTTAAGAGAAATAAATCCACGCCTGCTCAGACAGTCGAGCAAGATGACGGACAAGCAAAATGTTGGGCTAACGCAACATTTAGAAAGTGAAAACAATGTCTACTACACAATTATACATTTTACAAACGGAAAGACAAACTTAATATACCTATCTGCCGCGATCTACTCGGGACACACGGACAAGCAAAATGTTAGACTAATACAATATATATGAACTTAATGGAATGTCTATTACACATCCCCGCGTTTTATAAACAGAACGACGAACTTAATACTTTCTGCTGCGGTGCAAATTATAAAATGAGAGAAAAAATAATGCTTCGAAGCCTTCTGCCGAAAGAGTAAGCAAAAAACCGCCGATTTGTGAAAATTTTCAATTATTCTCTTCATAAAAATATATTTTTTTATATATTGAAAAAAATCTGCAATGAGAAATTAAACTGATTAATATTTTTTAATAGGGAAAACCACACTTTTGTCAAGTGATGTAAACAAAAGGAAAAAAGTCGGGATGACTTAATTAAAGTGTAAGTACAGAGATGCATAGAACGAGAGAAAGGGAAGCGAGAGAATTGAAGCTGTTAAGTATGCAAAGAATTTATATACTAAAGCAAAATGTACACAAGTGTACAAAACTTGCAAAAATATTTATTTGTCTAAAAGTTTTACAAAAAAATTGATTAAAAATTGTATTTAACTTGTTTTTCTTTGTTTTTTCTTTTTCTATCTCTATGCATCTCTTTCTCTCTCTCTCTTTCTTTTTTTTTCTCTCTCTCTCTTTCTTTTCTCTCTCTCTCTCTCTCTCTCTCTCTCTTTCTCTGTCTTTCTTCCTTCCTCTCTCCTACTTTTTCGTTATATTTTTAACTCCCCTTATAACAATTGCCTGCAGAAAGCTGGCAAAAAATTGAAATCAAAAAAACAAAAAAAAACAAAAACAAAACTGAATGAAAGCATCAAATAACTATTTTTAATGCATACCATCCTGTGCGCAGGGAGTGGAAACTAGTTGGAATTCGAAGATAAGAGTTTATACGCCATGCTCAACATGTAAAATAATGTTTCATTTTATTTTATTTTATTTTTTTTGCTGCCATCAATATCATTATTTTCTCTTTCTCCTTTCCCTCTTTCAAGTAAATAAATATAGACAAAGAAAAAAAAGTTTTTCAAATGAACCTTTTTTTTTTTTGGGTTAGAAATAATACAACGATTTTTGCCTAAGATTGAATATCTTTAAGTATATGAAAATAATTAAAAATTTTACGGGGAAAAAGAAAAACGGAAAAAATGTAGAATTTTTTCTTGTTAACGCTTTCACCCGGTCTGTCTGCCTAACTATCTATTTATCTGTCTGTCTGTCTGTCTGTCAGCCTGTCTGCCCGCCTGCTTTCTGCTTTCCTGTCTTGCTGCCTGTCTAAGTTTTCAACATAACACTCAACTCCCGACAAGTCTAGCGGCACTATTTACATTTATATCCACCACTTGGACTTGGCTCATGCTTCTCTTGTTGTTGTTTTTCTTGTTATTATTGTTGTTGTTTTCAATACGCTTCTTTTTTAATAATAACGTTCATCTGTAACATACATTTATTCATATGTACGTTAGTGTAGCCAACGAAATCAACAAATAAATATGCCCCAGTTGCAGTCATGTGTGTGTCGTGTTGCTAAGCATACACAAAAGTGTGTGGATATAAGCTCGTGTGTGCATGTGGCTATTCAAACGTATAGAAACATATCCACTCACACGTAGAAACGTACAAATTAAAATGAAAATGAAATGAAAAGAAAAAAGAAAAAAACAATAAAAAAAAATAAAAATAAAAATAGAAATGAAAATAAAAATGAAAATGAAAAAAAGAACGGTGAAAATTGCGCGAAAGCAACATAAAATGCAAACGGAAGTTTCAAATTGCATGCCACATCCGGTTTGCTGTAACTGTTGTTGCTCCCTCTCTTTGTGTATGTGCCCGTGTACATGTTGTGTCATATATGCACACTTGCTTACATGTAAACGCTAGTGTGTGCATAACATTCAACTAACAATGTGTTTGGTACTCATATAAACATACGTACAATACAAATATATATATATATATAATCACTATTACTCTGACTCTCCAACTACAACATATATGTATATGTAATATATATATATATATATATATATATATGTATATATATACATATGCCTAGAGTGTATGAATGAATGTTCTGAATAACTCATACAGCAGTAATATTAAAGAGGGGCGGGGAAGTGCATAAGAATGCTGATTTGAATGCAAACTAACGTTCACACGCAAATACATTTAAAAAGTTGCCAACCGTACGGGCATATGTATATCTGTTCAGCACTATGTGAGTGTTTATTTAAATCACACTACGTCTGTTAGTTTTTTGTTCTATTCTTAATTTTCATTTTTTATATATATATATATATATATATATGTATATATTTATTTATTTTTTTTTTTTTGGGGATACGGTACACTTTATTATTTCCGTTTTTATTTGTTTTACATACGAATAGTTTTGCTCGCACATACGTATCGTACACAGTGATAGAACATACACACACACACACGCAGTTACAACTTGTAGCAATAAGTAGACAATTTAAATGGAGTTACATGCTTGATATTCAGCCATTTATATATTGTTCGTATGTGTAAGCCTTAGATACTCTATCTCTTTCTATCTCTCTCTGTCTATGCATGAATTGCTTCCAATGGTAGTTTGTAAATGGAAATGGTTGCCAATTGATGTGAACATTAATAGTGCACAAACATCCACTAGATATGCACACTCATGCATGTATATAAATATGCATATATAGAGGTAATCATAAGCCTGCGATCATTGCTTATGTATATAAATATGCTCGCAACATAGTTGGTGTGGATTTAACTTCATCGAAAATTATCAAACCATGTTCGAAACCAATTAAAATTGATTACGTTTCGTTAATTTAATGTCGCACGAAGGTGAAAAATTAAATTGGAAGAAAAAAACGGGAAATTAGTTAAAAGCATCGATGTTGTTATGGATATGGATTTTATTTTATTATTATTATATATAAGCTTTCTTTTTTTTTCTTTAGTTCTCTTAATGTTATAGGTGACCGTTGCATCAAGTAGTTGAAAAAGTGTTAAAACTTTAAAACAACATTACATAAAGCCACATATTTTGCTCAATGACTTTCTGTAAACGTGCAGAGCTTGTGTAGGATAAGTCGATGGGATCACTATGTAGAATGGCATTCAAAATATATAGTTTTCATGCCTATATATATATGTATATATATATCGTAATTAGACTAATGAAAAATTAGTTTAGTGACACAAACATATTTTATATGTCTTGCTAAACTTTTCAAGCACTTTAGTAATAATGAATTAAGTGTGATATATGAGTGTGGCGCTGAAAGGGATGATGTATTGTCGATTGTCAATGGGACCTCAGTTGACCACGAATAGTCACGAAATTCTGCTTCAAAATTTCGCAGTTTCATGGTTAAGCGCAGCTGGAAGTCAAGTGTTCTAAATGATATTCAAAACGATTATGGCTTCTGTGCTCTGAAATAAAAGACAGATCATGCTTACTAAAAATTTAAAAATAAAACTGACCACCTTAAGTAAAAGAGGTTATTAATTTGTCTTTAACGTTAGACTTACCGACATTGTGTTAATAAGGAACGCCGTCAATTTGATGGGTAAGTTTTGTGAATCGTCACAGTCACAAACATGAAGACAAGGAACTGAAATTTGGCACGACCTTTTCCTAGTCAATAAGGAATATGTGTTTAAAAAGTGGGCGTGATTTGTCCACATACACGTCCACAATGTAGAAAACAGTAAAACAACCTTAAAAAACACCGAACATTTTTTAAAATTTTCGTCTATAACTTGTATTATATATAACATAAATGTATAACTTGAGAATTATTATATATAACTTACGAAGTAGGGACAACCTCATTGAAATTCGAACTTGCGAGCATTATAAAGATCGAGTTTTGTCAACCAATTTTTTTCCTTATGCAATTTCAAGTGGGTTTAGGAGTCAAGTAGTTCTTGAGATACTCGCTTTCGTCGGGCTCAGTACCAAATGAAGTATGAGAATTACTGTCTAGTTTCTATTGTTTAGATAATTGGACAATACCGTTATACTTTCTCCTATCTTTTCTGTTCTCAAAGCTTTTGATACTTATTTAGTGCGGAGAAGGTAGAGCAGCCCCGTTAGTTATCATTGAGCAGGGTTTAGGTATCAACGCGACAGGGCCTAGATGGCCAAATGAAGCAGAAGTGCAAAAAAAGGGGAAGCACTCATGATCCACGCGACGCACAATTTCATTTTCACTAGCAATCAATGTTTTCTTAGGGGTTTGGTGTCAATCTCTCTAAAATGGTATTTAAGTTGTTTTTGCGTTCAGAATATTTCTCGTTTAAGAAAGTGTTAGTAACCAAAACCAATTCGCATGAAATGGAAAGTGCAGCAAAAGTTCAGCAAAGTGACCAGATGAAACTATAAGCAAAGACTTATCACAAATTTGGAAAATGCCATCCAACACATGCCATGAATGCTTAAGTCTGGCGAGCTAGATTAAAGTCCAACCTGAGAAACTTCAAAGCTATGAAAGTTCGAGTTATTACTAGTATTTAGATGAAGGCGGAAGCCACTGCAAATTATTCAGAAACAAATCTGGATAAGTCGCTGAAGAGTTTTCATGTGTGGGACTATGAAGTGAAATTGCTCAAAAGAACTTGTAATTCTCAGTAACGGTGACTCTAGTCGATTACGTCACTCCTCTTTTTTACACATCGCCCGTCACTACTGCCGATTAAATTATTTAGTGAGGTCTTCGGACATGATCGCCATATCGCCATGTTGCGAATGTTTCGCACAAAGTTTAAAAAACCTCAACGCCTCATAGAATTTTTTTTTTGAATTTTTGGTTTCGGTATTTGCATCAGAGCTAACACTGTTTGCCTCCGAAACCTCCCATCACAGCAGCTGAGGTCGTCTACATGAGGAAGTCACTTATTGTGATTGCAGGCATTCATTCGTACCGAAGTATGGCACTAGTGTGCCATCGCGAAAAGGTTAAATTAAAAATGTCACGCAAGAATGCCTCCGATGTCTCCATATGTCAATATTTTTCAAGAATAACTTTTTTTTCGTTCATACAGACAGAAAATATTGTCAGAAATACATTTTTTTAAATTGCGACGGTAGCTTCCCCCCCGTTACGTAAGCAAACATTTATTTATTCGAAACATTTGCCTTTTAGATATTATTTGAAGCCTATGGGGCAAAACTAATAATAAATAATTTCTCATCAATGTAAATGTATTTTAAAATAATCAAAGCAAATATTTATACTTCAACTCGATTAAAAATGTGACGATTTATCTATAACGCACAAACGCGTACAAACTTGCAAACAATATAATAGAGTTTTAAATGCATTGCATACAACCAAAGCATACAAAGTCAATATTTATTCAATACTTTATAACGCGACAGTACTATATGCCTTAGATACAGAGATACATAGATAGATGGATAGATAGATAGATAGATAGATGGATAGAGAGATTTTATAGCGTAGCATAGCGTCAGAACAACAATAACAACAACAACAAAAACAACAACATCATTAGGAAATAGCGTTGAAGGTGAAGTATAAGCTGCCACTACTTTCTGGTTTGATTATTTGGCTACAGGGCGCATAAGTAATATAAGCATGAGTGCATGACGTCGTGTCATCGCTCTTATGATGATGTAGCTACAGGCTACATTTACTAGAGTATGCGACATGGCTTAATGTTTGTAACGCATTATACAAACAGAAAAAGAAGAAGAAGAAGTAGACGAGGACAAAAAAATAGAAAAATCGTCAAAATCTACCAGTCGATCGCTTAGCATGCATTAAGAGTATCCATGCACAGATAAATTTATGCTAATCGATTTGCTTTTTTTATTCTTTTTACATCAGTCTCAGACTTATTTGTTTCTTTCCTTTCATACTTTCAAGCAAGCAATGCATTACGCTGCAATAAGAGGAAAAACGCATATACGTTCGCTTTTACACGCACGTATAAATGCGATTAAGTGCGTTATTTGTTTGCCGAACTCATCATCGTCGTCATCATCACCATCAGTATGCTTAGTATTGTTGGTTATTTCTAAGTTGTATGCAAGTACTTTAAACCTATGAAGAGGACGTACGGCCTTTCAGGGAAAAACCGAGAAAAAACTTATTTGAAAATGTTGATTTATAAGCCGCATATATTATGCAAAGCTACACCACGATATTCATTGCAGGCAGACAATCAGATTCAAATGAAGAGACGGACAGATAGACAGACAATCAGTAAAAAAAAGTAACGTGTTACACATTGTTACACAATCATAAAGTCAGTGGTTGTTTATGTTTGCTTGCCTTACTGTCTGTATATGCACATCTGCATGCCTACCATTCATGTTATGTGGAGGCCTTTAATATACGAGAACTTCCCGCGTATTTCGCAAGCAATCAAAGGAATTTCATTGAAGAATGCGTTTGCATCTACATGGCTTAATACCAACGACCTTTCAAAATTCTATAAATCAACACAACTGCACATACCGAAGCTATAAAAACACATTTTTTCTTTTTAGGTTTGCTTTTCTTTCGGCACACTATTGATAGATAAGCACTTGCATAAGGTTTGAGTTCAATTCTCTTTCAAGTATTAGTATATATGCGTTAATTAAAGCTAAAGCAAGCAGATATAAACAAGAAATTATATATTTATAAACGCATAAGGAATAATTTTAAATATTCTCAGTTTTCTGTTACGTAAGCGTACAATTCTATAAGCATTTACGAAAATCGAACCTTCGATACCTATCATCTTAAGCAGGTCTTTTCCAAATCTGAGCGTATAAGTGGACCTTGATCCTAGGAAAAAGTTAAACTATAAATCGGATCGCTAAGTGCTACAGGTTTCAAGTTGTATTCTTGAAAATACATTGCAATCTTGAAATACATTGCGATTTCTCCATCAGAAACTTATCCCAAAGAACTATAAGCCGTACTGCTCTTCTAGGTTTTATGTAAGTCTGCTTCTACGGCTACTAAAAAAAGCGTTGTTCTTCTTACTTAGCTCGAGACGTTATGTTGCCAAATTCTGGCAAGTGATGAATTGATGCGTAGCGTTATCCAAAACGTAAATAGACGAAGAAAGCTAGATGTCCACGTGGCTCCCATATGCAGGCTGAACCCCAGTCCATGAAAACAAAACGATTATTAGGAAAGGCTCTCATTAAATCCTGATGCAATTGAGGCAAAAACCGGCCGTAATATGACAAAGGTTACGATGCAGTGATTGTCAAACTTTCAGACATTTAGACCCTTATACGAAAAATTCCCCCAGAAGACATTAGCAGCACTAAACTGTGATGTCCTTCTCTCCCTGCTGTCCTTCTGATTAACACTAAATCCATGAGTTATCGCCTGTTCAAGTGGGGCTTCCATCCTTATGACGTCATCCAAAAAAGTGTTCTCAAAAATTTATGTTTTGCTTGAAAAACGGCAGAAATAATGGCTAACAGTGGACAATGCTTGAAACGAAATGTCTCGTGCCACAATTTTTATAATTAACGATCAAATTGCGTGAGGGATAGGGACTTTCGAATTCGGTCAAGTCGTTATATGGCTTTTGCAATTTGTTCATTGTAGAAAAGCTCGCGTCGGGTGAGCCCTGATGAAAATTATTTTCCTTCACTGGACTTCTTGTTAAGCATTTCTTAATTCGATGGATAAGAACGTTGCTGCTAACATTCCAGGTATATTTCTTACTGACTAGACTAGAACAATGCACAGATGTCTGGTTCGAATTCAGCTAAACTTAACTCTCTTCATTCTATGGTTTTCGTAATTCTCTCATTAAGTCAAACCTTACGCAGACCTAGAACAAATTGAATTTTGCTCTTTCGTAAAAGAATCAAATGTTGCTTAAATCCTTTTATTTGCATACGTTTTTGATTAAAATTCGTCATGCGCTTAGCTTACGTTTTTCAAGCTTGATTTCATTCTTAAAGTAGAAGACAACTGGTTCAGTGGGGATGCGAAGCCTCAAACTACTGTGTCTTTCCAAGCAAGCATTCCAATTACATTTAAGACTCACATGGAAATATTAATAATTGCCAGGCTTAACAACGGCTGACTTAGCTAATACGGTATTACATATAGCGCATGAGAGATCATTGGTGCGACAATTACAAACACATTTATAAAATTAACATAATTCTAACTTTCGGTAGTGTATGAGACAAACTCAAATATATACACAATTTTTTTTAAATAATCACATAAATTACAATTAAAATAGAGAAACAAAACTCATGCATTTGAAATGAAAACAATAACAAATATTTAAAAAGCATTGTCTTAATAAAAATATTTCAGTTTGTAGTCCTTCTCTTGATTTAACAACACACACTCTACAGAAGCATGTGTAAAAGCATATGTAATGCCTGCCTCTGACCATGTCATATACACATGTAAAGGAAGGAGAAATGTTTTTGAAAGTAACCAAGAATATCAAATCTTGTAAATTGAAGAAAAATGATAGAAAAATACTTTATTTTACAGTCATACATACATACCTGTTATCTGGTATAATAATGGTTACGGAAACTACAACGATAGTAGTAAGGAATAAATGAATTTAATTTTCATTTACTTTCTTTAAATAAATTATTTTATTAAATAAAAGTAAGAACTTGTGGCAATAAGTCATAAATGATTCGGTTCGATTAAATATTAAGTAAACGACTTTTATAACAAAGTCAGGCGCTAATAGCAGAGGAGAAGAGGGCCAGATATTAAAAAAACCAAAAAGTCTCCGACATAACCCCAACTTGCTTTGGACTTACAATTGACGTCTACATGTACTCTACACCAAGTATCATCCAACAACTTGTTTACATAAAGCCAGTGGTGACACTCTACACTTTTTTCTGCAGGTTCATACGGCGCGAGTAATCAAATCAAAAGACACCCATAAGCCCTTTTTTGTCGCGGACTTTGTAACTTAACAACTCTGAAAAGGGCAAAAAGAGAACAGAAGGGAGTTGGTTCGCTGCCTAATGAGTATGTGTCCAATCGGCAAGTCTGATGCCTTTAGAAGAACTACAGTTCTCAGTGTAACTATACTTTAATTACGTTAGCTGCGTATTCACAGTACTCTGGCGGACAAGGCATAACATTTGCACCCAAGCTCTGTGGTCTCAATGCCCAATCACTGAAGGCGTAACACTTACATCGAAACTGCGACCACTCCCTATCTTTCTGACCATGCTCTTGTCACCTTATTGAACGTACTCCACTTGAACATCGTCTGAATGATTGGTCGTAGAAAGAGGATAGACTATTGCGACCTCTAGGCCTTTGGCCAAAGAGATGCGATGGGAAAGTGTTGTCTTTTTGAGAGTTTTCGTCGAACGTAGCAGTGTTTAAAGAATTCTTTCCAGTAATTAACTAAAATTAATTTTTCTTTCGTAATTAATTCGAGATAATTGCTTTTGCTTTATTTGTTTACAGCGCACAAGTACTTTGTTGATACATCAAAAAGTTTCTGACCTTCTTATGTAAGACGCATTACCGAAAGTTATCTGAGTCACTACAATACAAATTGATCAGCTACCAACACATAGAGTTGAGTCATTGTAGACCGATATTTAGGAAGCACATGATCTGACTGAATAAAGTTTAGCGCATAAAATAACTGACTTTGAATGTCTTTTGAAGCTGATGAACAATACCCTATGCAAGTAATAATCGAGAAAAATGGCTGGCGAAGGAAGAAGAAACACTATGTCCAACGGCGCAGCTCCTACTGGAATCTTGCGCTTCAAAAAGTCGCTGTGCCCTCTAGATTCATCCTGACAGATGGTTATTACATAAAATCAATTAACTTGATATATATATGTGTATATGTATGGGAAAGTTAGACACATATTACGGCAAAAATTTTATTACCCAAGTTAAGGGATAAAAATTGTGAGAGCATTAGTTAAGAGTAAGAATTTGTTTCCAATTTTAAGTTCGTAGCTGTTACAGTTTGTACGCCTGAGTGCGGGCGGTTGATTTGACATGTAGTCTTCAGCTGGTAAAGTCTGCGATAATACACAGGTTCCAATAATCGACGCTCCTGCAGGTTAATAGCTTGAAATACATTTAAATAGTTAAACTGATTAGAAATTTATATAAAGAGAAGTCTGTATAGATTTTTCGAGACAGCATTTGATATCAGACAGTTCCCAATACAACACTTATGTAAGTGATAATTAAATTACGCACCAGTAACCATATCTTATTTTAATTAAGTTACGGTAAAGGTTTCCATTTTTGCTTTGTGCGGTACCCAAAGAACATTTATAAATGACGTTTATTTGGACAAACATGAAATGATGGATTTTTTTTGTGGTTTATTTAGCCTGGTTCCCTTCTCCGTGCATGTATACACTCTTTTTATTTAGTTTTCTGTTTTTTTTTTTTCTGTGCTAACTGAAAGAAATATGAAAATACTCACACAAACCATGTGTGTGCATATAAAAACACGTCCGTGTAATGTCGACGACAGGAGTAGTTAAATCGGTGTAAGATCTCAACTGACAACGGAAACAAAAACATCTCAATGGTAACCTATATACACAAACACAAACGTATAAAGTGAGTTTTCATGTTTGCATAAGAAATTGAATTTTTGCATTAGTTATGTCAATGAAGGAAAATTTTAAAGCTCTCTTCCTCCCTCTATCTCTCTCTCTCCGTTTTCTGTTTGCTTCTCGACCAAAAATCAAATGAAAAATTTTTTGAAAATTAAAAATTGAAAACATAGAAAAAAAAAAGCAAACCTCAACTTAAGTAAGTGTATCTCTCATATGAGCATAATTGATGTTAGTTACCAAACATATGATAGAATTCCATTCATGCGACGAGGTAGGGAAGAGTGCAAAAAGAAAAGCTGCTGCTGCTGCTGCTGCTGCTGCTGCTGCTGCTGCTGGTGGTCAAACTATACTCATTACATAACACTATATGACGTTGAATGAACATGAAAGTGTGTGTGTATATATAAGACATTTCATGAAGTTTTAAGAGCATATATATGTATATATATATATACATATTTATAGGAATCTATGTCAAGAGTTGGTATAGAAACTTTATATTAATATTAGTTTGATAGGTTCCCGTACATAGGGACATATATAAATACATATATGTACGATAAAGGCTCGACAAGATATAAATGGGAAAGAAATTGCAAAGTTTTGTGCCATTTGCTATGAAGTATGCTTTATAATTTGGCAGTAAATTTTGCCATACTTTTTACATAAGTAAATACGAATAGTGGTCGGGGGAAGAATCTTGCTGACCATAAAATTTTAATGTTAGTTTAAATGTTAAAAAATTGAACATATATAAAAAGATTGTCTTCACTTAAATGAACAGGTAGTGTTTAAATTTCGTTGTAAAACAAAGCAACCCATCAACTTCTCTAAGACTTTTTTATATAAGATTCGCAGATTTCAAGAGAATAGATGGCTTTAGGCTACATGCTTCTTTGATTGCTGGGAAAGCAGACGGAAATTCGAATGAAATTATTTCTTCGAATATTGTGACCTGTCTAATCGTCAGAAACAGATTTTGACCTAAGGTACATAACAGAAGAAATACATCTTTTCTTTTTTTTACTTTCATTGTAAAAGGAAAATATTTTGTACATAATTCATTATGGAATGAAATTATTTAGTATATAATTCACTATAAAAGATAATTATTTTGTACGTAATTCATTACAAATGCAAAATACTTGGTACGTAATTCATTAAAGGAGGGAAATATTTAGCATGTAATTTACTGTAAAATTAATTATTTTGCACGTAAATCATTAGGGAGAGGATTAGGAAATATTTGGTACATAATACGTTGCAAAAAAATGACGCTTAGTAGCCTATTCCTTAGATATCAAATTACTTTGTGTATAATTCATTAGCGTGAGAAAGTTACACTACTTAGACGCTTTTCACAACAAAACAAAACTATTTAGTACATAATTCATTACAGAAGGAAAATATATTGTGGTATATATTGCAGGAACCAAAAAAATATGTTCCAAATTCAGAATGAGATTCAGATTAAGGGCCTTCCCAACCCTCAACTGCACAAAGACTTGTTGGCGCTTTCAACGTCAATGAAAGAGATATCTGACAGTTTCTGAAAAAGTTATAGCTGTAGTAGATGCCCAGTCTGCCCAAAGCTTCAAGTATTCAAACATTGTCGCTGGCTACCCTCAAATCTAACCTGAGAAATGATGCGAAACTTAAACCATTCTTCTTATGCATTCCAGCAACAAGAACTAAGTGACGCTTCGCTGTTGAGGAAAACGCGCAAACGATAAGGATCGGTCACGACCGCTCTTACGCAAACTTGCAAAATTCTTTTCACTTCTTACACTTTCGTGTTTTATTGCCACAAACAAATTACAAAGTGTACACGAGGATTCCTGCAGAATGTAAGCAAAGCGAATCATTAACGTGGAGCACACCATCGAATGTGGGTGATAAGTAAAGTATTGTATCGTGGGAGTTGGAATAAACGCAGCAAAAAAGGAATGAAGCCTAGGAAGCTACAAGATCTTGTTTTCTTTGATGGTTTTTTTAAAAGGCCATGTATTCCACAAACTGTGTTGACAACTCTCTCAGTATTTATCAATGAGGCTCCACCTTTAAAAAAAGAGCGTCACCTTGATTTTCTTGGTCTATATTTTTAAACCCCCTAGCATATCAAACCGCGTACGGGACTGGTTTCTATGTCGTGTTAAGGTTTTCATAACACTTTTAATTACAAGCGTATAAGGATTTTAGTACAAAATCATTCGGTGCAGTGACCTTAATACCTTCTTTGATAATTAATTGATTAAATAGTCGAATTTAGTGAAGCTGGCAATGCGGTACTTTGCATGGAAAGCAATTACGTCCACTCAAATTGACCATTCTGTGCGCAATTATTTTACACAGGCCGTGTTAATCGATGTTCAATAGCCTGTTTATCCAACGTTTTCATCCAACCCAACGCCCAAACAAGAGCGTATATATCGAATAAAACGGCGAGTTGTTCCTTGGGCACAAAAGCCAGGATGCACAAAAATATTTGATGTAATGATTTTCTTAATAAATATTTGATTTTATTAAAAACACAACAGAAGACTTCGTTGCATATTCAACTCCACATATAAAATAATGTCTAATATATACAACAAACATTTTCGTACTCTGCTTCTTTCGTTTTTACAAGTGAATTGGAAAGGCATGTGCACAAACGAGCAAACACTTTTATTTGAGTACACTTTCGAATCTTCTTTACGCGTTTTTAATTGTTATCGAGCATTGAGAAATTAACTCAAAGTGCTTTGATTTTTGCCTCTGCGGCTTATCTGGTGGTATCTCCATATCTTAAAGTGGATCACAAAAGCTGATGGAAAAAAGTCGCTTCTAAAGCAAAAAGGGCATCAACTTGTCAGCTAACGTACTGGGATACTGTACCGAGAGTATTCATGTACTCATCTAAATGTTTGTTATAATATATGTTATAAGATATATAGATAAAGAATCTGATACTAAATCTTTTCAGATCGCAAATAAAGTTTATACTGTTTTAGTTAAGAGTTTACAAAAGTTATTATTTGCCTTTGCAAACCTTCGTATCCTCTGGTTAAAGTAGACAAACATTGCAAAGTAAAAACTAATAAATAAATTGCTCACATCCTCACTGATTCCAGAGACTCATATTCATATTCATGTCTATTCACATATACATATCCATATAAGTATACATATATATATAAATTAAAAACTTTCAAAATAAATTCAAACGTACTTATGATGCTAAACATCGCTCTCTTTCTTTCTGCTTGATATGCAAGGATAGTTGGCTCTTTATTCTGATCGTATGCCAAAAATGGGCCAAAAGTCAAATAATAAAAAGTACCCAATGCCGTTACAGTGCATGAATGAATCAACTTTGAAATGAATGGATGACTAGATAAATGAATGAGGGGAGTAACAGTGACTTGGTAATATATGAACGTATCAAAAGTGTTTTCATAATGGATGTTTTTCTATATGCATACAAGTATTGTATGTAAGTGTTTGCGTGCGTTGGTATGTGCTCTTATATGTGTGCGTGTTTGTATGTGCATTTATGTCTGAGTAAACGGAAATCGAAATGGAATGCATGGCAAACATTGCTCATCAAGAATAACAAGCAAATGAATAACAATGAAAAGGAGAAAAAGCCAAAGAAAGAAATAAAAGAAACAACGGGAACAACATCAGAAATATTAAACATTGAAAGTCAAATAAATATTGCGAGAAAATTGCACTCCAACGCCAATGAAAGTAAGTAATCACAATTGAAAAACTATGGCAAGTAAGTGCATGCACACATACATATACGCATATATAGGTACATTATACATAACAAACAAACACTCTACGTAGATATATATTCTCATTCGCATAAAAACTTATACACACACAGACACACACACATGGGTATATAAAGGGAAAGAAGTACGGAAGTGGGGGTTGGGGAAACCATTGGTATATTTAATAATAGACTCTATATGCGCACACTATCATACCATGCCATACCATACCACACTGTACACTAGTAAACAATTTCGATACTAAAGTAAAATAATAATAAAAACAACAACAGCGACATAAATACAAACAATAAATGAATGAATAAACGAAAAAGCAACACAATGACACTTTTGGCCTCGATATATGAAAAGTGCCACTGGCAAGGGTACTGAACCGACAAGCACCAAAACAAACACAACACAATTACATGTATGTATGTAAGTATGTGTATGGATGTGTACGTATACGAGCATAAACGTTATATTTGTTTGAGTATTGTACAAGTTCTTCATACGTATGGGTATGTGCCTATGTGTGTGTATATATATATATATATATATATCTATATATATATATAAAAGAGATCAACAATTCTTGTCCTTAAAAATTGTTCTTATATACGAAGTAGGGAAACATTACGTTTAAGAGTTGGCATCGTTTAGTCTGTAAAAATAAGAGCAATAACAATAACAAACATTATCATCATCAATACCATAATAACGAGTCAGTTTTTAATATTGCAACTTTTTTAATTAGTTCCTTTCGCTTAGCTTCGATTTTCGTTTCTCTTCTCTATTCTTTCTCTTTCATCCTCTTTTCCAAACACACACACACACACACACACACACACACACACACACACACACACACACACACACACACAGCCATACACAATAGCATACTTATACATAACATTAGCTTTTTAACATTTTCTTTTTTCCGTTCATTACTTTTAGTATCGATTGATTTGCCTACATTTCTGGGTATTAGTGCTTCACAATCCATTCATGCATTTGTTTGTTTACATGAACAGAGAGTTAAGCATGCAAAGTTTTTTCTTGCATAGATACATACAAATGAAATGTAAAAATTCATGAAAATTTTGAACCAATTTTTCGCTCCATATGGAATTCCGAAAAGTATACATGTAAAGGCTTTTTTTGCAACACAAAAATTTCCAAATGTCACTTTTAATAAATAAAAACCAAAAAGAAAGCTGATAAGTTTAAATAAATAAATTATTTGCGTTTTTCCGTTTTGTTGTATAAAATTTAGTGGAGACATAAATAAGTCGTTGCTGGTTCTCAACCTTCTTCCACTAAGAGTTCTGACAGTTCTTGCATAATTAACTGGCTTTACAAAAATAAACTGCAATTTAAAATTTACGTTGAGATTCAACCAAATACTATATCTGGTAGCTTGCTAATGTCAAACAAGCTCGTATGTAGCAATAATCGCAAACATAGTGGACGGCCAAATCCAGATCTTGCCACTAGAGACAACTATGCGCTTGCAAATCTCAAAGGGACGCTTCAAAGACAAAACAATTTGGATCAAATGACAAGTGCGACCATTGCGTAAACGGAGACCTTATTTGAACACTTCCAAGAGTCGTTGTACAAAAACGTCTTCAGATGTCCGAGAAGCGTTGAATTGGTTTGATTGAACGTTAAACTGATTTGATTGAACGAATTTTACAAAAAAAAAAGAAAAAAGTTTTTTTCTTATCTATTCCAAGGAGTTGTTGGTTTATGTATTTCTGTCACTTTAAATATTAGATACACAAATAAGTTCTCTGTATTTAGTGATAAAATTCATACCAATTCGTTCTTGACACTTTAATGTACACTGAAAGCCAACCTACAAATAAATGAAACTTACAACAATCTATACCTGAAATTTCGGAAGAAAAGGAGGTAGGTTTTATAAAGCAGCCAATTTTAACACAAAGAACGTGTTTGTGCACGTAATGCAATAGCTTGCTGTAAGTGGGTAAAGCGTATTAAGATGACATACTTTCTTCTAGAAGAAGAAGTCGTAGCCTTTTCGTTAGAAATGGATCAAACTATAATATCGATCTATCAATTGCATTCAAATATGTCAAATTTTCCTGACAAAGCCGAACGTGTTGTTAGAAGTGCTCTTTACATTTTATTATTGCACGGAAAAGCACAGAAGGAAGGAAGAGAAACATTGCCATTGAGCTTTTTATTCACAAGAACAGAGTTCATAGTAAACAACGAAACAGTGTGTTGCTCCATATATATACAATTTTTTTTTTTTGTTTGTGGAGCGCAACTCTATCTGATGCTGACGCCTTCTTAGGTAACAAATTTACTTAAGACGTCTTAACAAATGCTTCTCATATCTTATTGACAAGGTATTTGAATGTGAAGTTAATCAAATGATCGGATGACAATAGTAACTAAAAACATTATGAGAGGAAAAACATAAAAAATATATGTCAGATATTGTTTACAATTTCACTAGCATCTACCATCGATATCTGGTCGGAGTGACTTCCAAAATCAGGTGGTATATTTCCTTAAAATATCTTCAAAATTGCAGGCCATACTTTCGCGCAAACACTAAGTGCTTAACCAACACTATCATAATTCAGTAAAAATAGTACCTGGAGTTAAATATTCGATAAGCGATCAACATCTGAGAATCGCAAAGTAACATTTTTCCCAAACTTTTAAATTAAAAGAATTCCGAGATGCGTAACCCGATTGGATTTATGACATCTTAGGCCAAGATGGCTCAAACAAACTTACTGTTCGATCCACTAAACATTACCCAAAAAACCCCTATAGATCCCTTCAAACAATAATGAAGAACGTACTTACTCCCATTCAAAAATGCTTTAAATTTTCTGTATCTCGGCATTTTTTAAGTGATTTCAGACACTGATATGTACAGTTGTCGGACCTGCAACACAAGATAACTAATAAATACCTTGACCGCGAACACCGGTACAAGTACATCTTAGTCAACCGGAAAGGTTTGCTTGATTTACAATAACATTACGAACAATGATATCTGATAATTCAGAGAACTGGAAAAAGTCGTAGGGTGATTGGTAGGTGAGCCGACGAGCAATAATCAAGTGGATCAACAAGCTCCATATAATCAGATAATCACAGAATCTATCACTAAATATGTAATCGGAAGGCGATTAAAAACTATTCCCAGCGAAACTGCATTTCTTTCTACTTACGTTGGGTATTGAAAACTCGACTTGAATCGCTTTTAACTGTTTCACTTTTTCCGACCCATTACTATTGCTTTTGTTGGTGCTGTTTTGAACTTTTTCGCTTCGTTTTTTCTTTTTTTGTTTTTGTGTAAAGCTGATGAAAAAGTGTTAAATAATCTTTGAGAATCAATTTGTAATTGAGATTTCAATTCAATAGCGATGGGCGATTTAACGACCGTACTTTTTTTTTTCATTATGCTATAATGGCGTACGTATTTACTAAAGTTACTCTGAAGGGCTATAAAGACTGAAATGGTCTATAAGTTTATATGTTTATTTGCCTGTATGTGGCAGCGCAATAGTAATCAGGGAAAATTTTTTGTTTTTGCTTTATTTATTTTTTTGCCATTAGTTGACAGCACATTCATATTCAGATCACTTAAATAAATCACGCCTCTGGGTCGCAAGCTCAAAGTCAAAGTTCTTAACAAACGGCAATTGAATGTATGTACATGTATGTATGTATACATATATGCCTCCTACATCGTCATCATTTAATGACTATACATAAAGACACACATACGCTTGTATATAGGGAAAATCTGCTTTCTTTTCAACTCAATCATTCTGTTATTCATTCTTTTGCTTCTTCTTTCTATTTTTTTTCATTTTTATTCGTTTTTTTTTTTGTTCATGTGTTACCCCTTATGGGTATATATATCAAAGGATATACATAATGTTTGTGAAATCTCCTATTCTTGCTTTCTTCTCTCGATTGGCTACAGTGCCAAAAAACTTTGTTGATTCTGGAAAACACTTTTCGATACCCGCTAGTTTTAAATTTAAGCATAGGGTGGTACGATGGTGACGTAATGAATTTTCCAAAACAAGAAGAACAAAAAGAAAACCTACAACAATTGATGGCGTTCCCCGGAGTATAGAGATTGGTTTGCCAAAGGATTTTCAAATTGTCTTTCTTTCTAACCTTACGTTATTGTAGACAGAGGAAAAGTTTCACTTTATCTTTCATTCCGACCTCTGCCTCCTCCCATTTTTCTGCTGCTCTTGCTCACTTCTCTTTTTCATTTAATATCATCAATATATAAATAGTGAAATAATGAAAATTGACTGCATACTTAAATATAAACGAAATGAATGAAAATGAGATTTATTTACTTTTTTTTTTTTTAGAAGAAGAGGAATGTGTATATACGAATGTGTAAAATTCCTATTGAATTTACATTTAAATCACTTTGATTTATTTTTTGAAATCAATTAAATGAAAAACTATGGCATACAAAAGTGACGTAAAGTTATTAACGTTTCCTTAAATAGACGTGCGAACAACGCAAAGAGCCGTCAATGGATTTACAGAAAAATGAAAAAAGCAACGGAAATAAAAAAAACTTAATAAATTCGTGTTTAAATTTCAATTAATTAAACGTAAGAAATATGCAAGAATAACAGCTTCGCATATAATCACTCACTTAACTTTGCCTAATGGATTTTGTCATCTCTCCTTCTTCTTCTTCTTTTTCTTCTTCTGAAGCTTTACACTATAACATGCTCGAGCAAAACATGTTTTTGCTGCTATTGTTGTGTTATGCTCTACTTAATGCTTTAAATTTGTTCATCATATCTTTACTTCAAAACGCTTCTAACGCGTCTTTGTTCTTCTCTCCGAGCAAGTTTCTTTATTTATTTCGAAAATCTTAATGCAATTTGTATTAGCTTAAGTGTGTATACTTCATGATAAACTTTCCTAAAAAAGATGTTCTATCTCAATATTTTCACAAAGATTTCACATAAACACAGCTTAAAAATAAGCCAACCAAACAATACAACATTTCTGGAAACGAACAATAGAGAAATCATTTTGTTTTTTTATTTTTATATTTATTTTTTGAGTATAAAAAGATTTGCACTTTAAAACTTTCTTAAGCATTGAAGGCATGTCGGATAGGGGGGAATGATGAAGGGAGAGCAAGAGGGGCAGTAAATGAAATGAGGAAAAGTTCATATCCCATCTAATACAAAACAATACGAAAGTGAGTGTACCATCTTTACGTAACCGTATAAAATCCTGAAAAATATACGCAAACACATATGTACTCATAACCATAAACAATAACTGACTTTTGCGGTTTGGCGAGATTTGTATTGCAGACTTCGTATGTACATGCGTACGAATGTTTATGTGTTTTTTGTGTTCTATTTTTTATACTTTCATTGTCATCATCAATATAATTTTGTCCCGACTTTGATATTTTTCCCTTTACTTTTTTATTTTGTCATATTCTTTTATTTTTCATTCTTTTTTTGCTTTTTATTTTAGAGAATGAGTTCAGCTATCGTTTCAATGGCTTTGCTGTTAGTGTTGTTAGCTTTTGCTGTTGCTGCTGTTGTTTTTCTTGTTGGAGGTACTGTGTTTCTGTGTCGTTTGCAAAATGGACAACAACAACAATATACCAACCGCATAGACAACACTTGCTTACTAACATATGTATATTGTGTTTACTGCACCCACTTACTGCACTTTGGATACCTGCTTCATTTTGTTTAACTGAAGAGAGTAACAAAGTAAGTAAAAGAGGGTGCACATACACACACACACAGACACAAACATAGATTTGATTGTATTGTGAATAGTGGTAGTACGGTTAGGTACACTGCGTACATATAGATAGAAAGGCAGACCGACGGACAGACAGACAGAGAGTGGAAGAAATGAAATAGTGCTTGAATGAATTACTTTTATTGTACACCTTCGGCACGAACAATGCATTGAATATTTTTCTACTTGTACAATTTCTTAGCATTGTAATCTCAGTTGTGCTATATTGTTTGTGTGCTTGTAATGGCCGAAGACGCCAAACTATACAAATTCATATCCATTTGTATATAGACAATTTTCGTGCATATATATATATATATATAGATATATAGCACATATCTCGATTTATCCGTGTTTATATGTCGTTTACGAATGAATACCAGCCACTTTTTCTTCAAGAAACGCAAAACGAGAACAAAAAGAAAAAATAAAACTAAACATGATTAAGAAAAGTGCAAATAAAAGAACAAGAAAGAATTGCATTCAGTTTAGACAGAATCCTTTGACACTCATCGGCTGCAAAATACAACAATATGTGGTTTAACAAAAATAGAAGTGGATTCTCTAAAGACAACAGGCTGTGCAAGCACAAGCGTCTGAAGACGTAATGACAACGTGACATACATGATAGCACTGTTGACTCGCAGGTACTCGATCTAACGTACTGTGTCTGATAAGAAAGATATTTACGCAGACTTTCAAGGACGCCTAGGACTAACACTTCGTACCAACTTATGGAAAAGGATTTTGGGGAAATTACCTCGGAGAGGGTTTATTACTTTGAAAATTTTAATTTTAGATAAATTTGTAGACTAACGAAAGTGACACTTGTCCTTAATGCGGCGGAAGTAATGCAAGGATATTTCTTATCCCCTATGATATCCTCGTTGAGATCTTACAATCGATATTTTAATCGAAAGACAAACGAATGCACTTAAATTAATTCCACTGCCCATCCTCGAGATATAATACGAAATAGTTTTACTTAAATTCTATCTTGATCGAAATCGTTGTAGAACTTGGTTAATAGAACTCCATTAAAATTTTTGGTTTGTGTCTTCGCTAATTTAATTTCAATTCAGCTTTACACTCTTTGGATAGGTAGATATATAGATAGATAAACAAATAGATATAGAAAGAAGCATTCAGTTTCATATAGAAGTAGCGGTAACATGAGCCAAATGCTTTGAAGAGAAAATGCTCGCGGAAATTTATCCCAAATGTGTACACAAAGACGAAACATAGAAGTAACACGGTATAAATATATAAATTTGTAATGCAAGCACACTGGGTGACCTATTAACACTGAGGTCTTCATCTATGGGCAGACAATATGTTTGCTTTCTATCCAAGCACAAGCGATGGCCGTTTTTGACTCTTCCTTGTGAAATTCGTGAAATAATCTACACCATGAATGGATGCCTACGGAACGCATAAGACGAAAATGAAGTAACTGTTATTTTGAAAGCAAATAAAATCTCAAATATCTTCGGAAGCTCTGCTTTAGGAGACTGAAAGCTATGGCTCTCCATGATATAAGTTGCGCGTTGAGAAAAATACTACCACAAAATCTCCAGTCTTCTTAAAATCCATAACCGGCCACGAAGGCACACGTGACGAAATTGTAATTTTAACCTCAATCGAGAGTATGTGATGCAGTAACAAATGGATACCTATGGCATTAAGGATAGTTAAGAGCCTGTCCCTAAGTTATTCGGAATCAGAATGGTTTCCTCGTCCATTAGGTCGCTACAACTTTGCAGGCTGCGACCATTTTTTACCTCTCTTCCCCGCATTTCTTTCCGATTATCACCGCGTTACACGTACAGGCAGCATTCCCTTGGTGTTTCATCATATAAATAAAAAAAAAAAAAACAATGAGTAGTAAAAACTAAATATACAATCAATCATCGCAAAACCGAAATTAAAGCAGCACACTTCAGGCAATTTTGACATAACTCCTTAGCAGCAGCAAGCAGTTATTTTTAGAATTCCTGAAAAAGTCCCAATAAATAGGCTCCTATAGGGGATAAGACACCGATGAGAGGATGCTTCCAATAATATCGCGTAGGATCTTTAGTTGGTAACACGCCAACTCTCCAAAATCAATCGATATTATCGCCCATGGGTTATCTAGTCTATCAAAAGGATTCTCCATAACATTGTGCACGATGTACAAATATTCGTATACTTAGCGTAAACAAGAACTTATGGGGGACATTAAATATTGAATATCTACTTATATTTACTTATAGGTTTTTAATGATTATACAAAAGCTCGAAACTTATATAAAAGCAAGTCTTTGCAAAGTGGAATTGCTTGAGGGAAGATTTTCACTCTGCTGATCGTAAATATGTATGCAGCTAAGTATTTGACGAATTTAATATATCCCTCGCGTTAGTTGCAAAATCAGGCGGCAAAAAGAAGAAGAAGAAAAACCAAAGCAATGAAGAAAAACTACGAAAGAACATTCAAGCACCAGATATGTATTTTCTTATTCTTTAACTATTCGATTTCCTTATAAGCATTGCGATATAGGTGTATAAGCATGTATTTTTCTGAGCGCGCACGTTTGTGTGCGCTTGTGTGTATGCTATACGCAAACTGTCGATGCATAGAATTTTATATGGCACTGCATCTGCATATGTATATAAGATGTGCATTGTCGTTATGTTTACAGAAAAGATTGTTGACTTACATATATTTTAAAAAATCGTACTTACCCGTGTTCACATATATATATATACATGTGTGTGTGTATATATCAGCACGTACAACGTTAAACATGCAAAAAGACGCATATCGTTGACATTTTTATGCCCTTTTGAAAATATGTTATTTGTATTTTGTAAATGTTTTAGAAATGTTTGTAGTACACATTGCTTTCAAAATATTGTACAAGATTTATTGTTCATACGAATGCATAAACACCGATCTATGTATGCAGAAATACCTTTCGTTGTGTTGTTAGCTTGCGTTGCGTTCTCTTTACCAATAAAATTCCATAAAAATAAATATTACATTTTATTCGTTTCAGTTTTATTTCATTTCATATATACATGTGTATGATCACACACAGATATATATATATATATTTATATATTTTATTTTATTCTTTTTGCTTTTTTTTTCATCTTTTGTTAAATAAATAAAATGGAAAAAACCATACGATAAAGAAAACGAATTATAAATTGGAAACCATATCAATATTGAAAATTCTAAATAAAATAAAAAAAAAAAAAAAAAAAATTTTTTTTTTATTTTTGCTTTCTGTTTATTTACATGCATACACATATACATATATATATTTATTTCTTTCGCTCAATAGCAATAAAAGCACTTATATGCTTGCATACGATTGCACATTTTATTCATTCGTCCATGCACACATCTACGTATGCATACGTGTATATAAATATTTGGAAATCATAGATAAGTGATAAGTTCAAATGTTTTTACACAATAATTCCACACAATTGAACTTTCATCACATGTTTGTTGGAATTAAAAAATGCTTAAAACAAAACAAAAAAAAAGAAAGCAAAAAATTTTGACATAAAGAAAAATTCATATGAATTCAATACCAAAGGCATCTATCTACCCTCGGATGTTGTGAGTTTTCATAATCGAAAAATTTCATTTCATAAACTTGGTTACCAAAACATTTTCCGAGATCGAGATAATTTATTCAAAAAATTTCAAAATTAGAATTTCGCACAAAATTACGAGAGAAAAGTTTCAGGCAATTTTTTAAAATTTTTCGGATATTTTTATTCACAATACTCAGAATGAACACATATTAGATTTGTCATCTGCTTTGTAACAGCGCCTTATACGATTTAAACGACGCCATAAATTGAGCTGTGTAAGTTTATGTGTTTGTGTGTTATGTCTGGGACATGTGCAGTTTATGATTTTTTATACATAATTTTTAGAAGACTTAGCGAACGTTCCCTAGATAATGCCGAGGAGAAGTTATACGTAGAGAGGAACGGAAGCATGGAGTAGCAAGGAACGTACTTGCGTACTTGCGTACGTTCCTTGCGTACGTTCCTTGCTACCACACACATCACCTAAAGGTATTTTATAATTTTTTTTTAAACCGTCGTAGTATTGTCAGCACTTCAGTGGGAAGGCTGGAAAGCCATGTAGCCATGTTAAAGGACTTAATCGGGGAACACATTTTTTATATCTCTGAATTTACCTATACCTATACACGCAGTACAAATCCCGAAATACGCCGGTGCTCAGGGATATGGGTAAACACACTCTCGTTGTTCATCTCAGGCATCTGAGGCTTTCCGTGTATGCAGTGGAGAGTCTCAAGGCAATATTTAGCGGCTCCTGCCTAAATATGTGAGTTATACTCTAAGGACGGGAAAAGGTGAAGCTTAGCAAAAAGGCTTTTAGTGAGTGACTTGAGATCAAATTTCCAATCACGAAAAAATTAAACTAGAAACGACAATTTCTCAATGTTATTACCAAAAATGTACAAATATTTCATAGGCTGTGGAAAAAACAAGGCGGCCCGACAATCCATGCCTTTATAATTTTAAGTTGGGCATTACCGATTCGTCTAACGGCTAATACAATTTTCGAACTTACGTTCGAACACTTTTTTTGCAATTTTTTAACAACATTTTTTCCTTCTACTCAGTAGAATTAACACAACTCAGGGTTTTTCACCTTGATTTGTTAATCTATGGACTTTTGTTCGCAATCCAGGTTAAAGCCTCGGTTTTGGATTATGTGTATAGCTTATATGATAAGCGCAACAAACTACTAAAACATAATCGGTAGATGATGAAATTTTCCTTTTCCTGTATACGCATAAATTTTCAGCAAAAATTGGATTATATTTCAAAGCAAATATTTTTAGTGAAATCCTACATAAATGCTTCGAGATATTTTGATTTTTTAGTATTGAAATAAGAGTGAATTCTTTCACTCGATGTGAGTATTGACCGACTAACTAGAACGTGGCGTATCTTGGAAATTCAAACCTCGTCAAAGAACTTCTACAAATCATCTGCTTTGACTTACAGCATTGTCCGCAGACGTGGCGAAGTTTTAGCACATTTCCTTTGAAGCTTGGTGCTATCTAAAAATGATATGTTTTCGCCAAAAGGCGTCCTACGAACACATTGAGTGGCATGTAAAGCCCCCTGGTTTTTAAGTATCAAATACATAGCTTTCTCCATATGCGCAAAGGCATAGTTAGGTCTCGCATACGCGATAGATCTCGATGGAGATTTCACTGAGATGTCGTCAAAAATTGCAACTTTTGTGTACGAAACTTCATATGTGTGACACACGTACAAAAATCCGAATTTCGTGCGTTGATATTAATCAAGTTTGCTTTTTGATGGAAAAAGTACCCCTCAGCATTGGTTTGAAAATTTGTTATGAAAATTCTTCATTGTCGCACCCAACAGTTTATTGGTGGTTTGTTGATTTTTATTGAGATCGATGATGCTGAAAGCATTGGATGCCAAAAGAGAGAAGAGATGTTACACCAGAAACCATTAAATAAAAAATAAAAAACTGAAATTTAACGATAAACGAAAATTGAATTTGCAAGAAATAGCTGACTATCTAAAGATATAAAAAGGGATTATATTCGCAATTTTGGATGAATATTTGGGGATGGGAAAATTTTTTCCAAGTAAATGTCGCGTTGTCGTGTGTAATTTAGTTTAGTTTGGAACGTAAATATTCGAAGTCAAATTAGATGAATTTGAGTTCGAGCTGCTGAACTGTCCACCCCACCATGCCACCAGCTCTAATCGCCCGCGATTATGACATCATTGCTGAAACTGAAGCGTATTTTGAACATCTTGACAAATCGTTCTACCAAATAGCCAACGAAATGTTAGAGAATCTTTGAACTCATTGCTCACCCCTCTTGAGGTAGACTGTTTTCCTGCATGAATTTGAATTCTGAGAAACATATTTTTTTTCTTATGTAGCCCCGAGTTTGTTTAATTATCATTTGGTTTGATATTAGTATTCGTTGTTTTAGACTTCCACAATATAACCGGTCCCATATCCTCCTTGAACCCTGCAAATTTTTTCAAGCCAAGTTGATGGCCATTGGCCTAGCCACCCTCGGACTCTAAGGCACGTAATTGTAAAAATTCTTAGAGGAACGATCTAAACGCATCTTAAGACTCTTAAGATTTCTAAAAAGGAGCGAGAAAAGCCAAGGTTTGCTTAGCTTGAGCGCTGTGGAAAAGCAACATCCCTGAAAACTATCAAATGGATGAAGTTGCCAGATTGAGTATGGTTTTAACGGACAAGAAGGTTATCTAGACCGGCGGGTAGCGTTGCATCAACTTCTACGAAATATGGCCATCAATCCAAAAACTTTTCGCAGTTAAATTTCTGCGTCTGGGAATCTTTCACCAGGTACGATCTACATAAGCAGGAACGCTCATACCAAAGCAATTGTTTATGGTATCAAATTAGTAACATACGATCAAAGTAATAAATGTAGTTATCGCACTGTTGATTACCTCAATTTCGATCAATTTCGTATTGGTTTAAACGATAAACATCATGTGGTTTTCGCTACGAGTACGCATTTGCTTAATGAGTTTAATGTAACTCATAATCAGCATAAGTACTTTTGCTGCACCTAAAGCAATTGCCACGATTATATCAGCACACAATGCGTACTGAGCGTAACAGAATTGATTTTACCTTTCCGTAGCTCAACACATAAAGGTAACCTTAGATTCCAGATAATCAGATACGCCATAAACTCATCTATCCTGTATTCAAAATACGCGTGTGTTTGCGGTAATAAAAAAAAAAAAATTCAAAAGGTCGAACGGATAAACGCTAGGGAAAAGCGGAATAACTAACATAACAAAACCCTAAATGAGAGAGAAATTCAAACGCTCATCTGTGAAAATTGCTGAAGTCAAAATAAAGCCAAAAACAAAAAAAAAACCCAATAAATTCCAACGAAAACCAACACAAAGAAGGAATTTGCTCTAAGCAGAACACCAAAGCCCGCACTCATACAAAAGAGAATATAACTAAAAGTGTAGATTAATAAGCTAAGCAAATAGTTGCAAGCAGATGTACCGCAGAGTTGGATACGGCGAAGCATCAACGTTCGCAAAAATATTACTTGTGATGTGAACAATTAATAGAAGTTGAAAAACCAGAATATAGTCCTTTCCTATATACACTTCTAACTAAATGTACACCAGATGGTGCATTCGAGGTCAACTGAACAAATAGAAAGACGGCCGTCATTACGAAAACCACATCCTGACATTTTATCTTGACTTTTCGGAAAACAGAAAATGAATAATAAGAAGCTTAAATCAAAGACGCGGCATGAAGGGATAGAACGACAAGAGACTCTTTACAAATCTCTGCTCTGCTCGAAAAGATTTTCATATTGTTCCGGAGACTGGTCGACTTTTTAGGAGACGAAATTTCTTAGAATGTTAAAACCAAATACAGATTCATGGCGCTTCCTTCACCTATCGACGTCATAAAGTAAAGCAGCCTTATGCAACCGGCGGTTCTTGAAAAGATTAACAAGAATTCGCAGAAAATGTAACAAGCAAAAGTGATTAAAACAAAAATGCCAAAATAAAATTTTATTTTGCTTTTAAAAACCGTGCAAAGCAGAGTATTTGGCCAACGCAAATATAGCACATGGGCGGGAAAGATACGATTTTACTTGTCAAGTCAAGACAACTACTATTATTAAGTAGCATAAGTCTCGTGGGTTACAAGACGATTATTTTCAATACCTTTTATCAGTTAGTTGCAAAGTGCAGAGGGCAAAGCGCTGTTCAGACGCTACTTTTAGTATGAGTATGAGTTCTAGTAAGTGGGCAACATATCAATTGTTTATAAAAACTTCTATGACACGTTGGAAAGTAAAATTGTAAATGTTCGGACCTGCCAAAGATAGTTTGTCGAATTTCCAATCCAAGTCTGGGCGGTCGTCCAAGGTCGATAATGACCTTTTGCGGTTCACATTGGGGATAAATTCACATCTAATCCAAAAAGCAATTGCATGGAGCCTCCGCATCAACACTTCGTCTGTTGAGCAATATATTCATCATCTTTTTTTTTTTTTTAAAAATACGTTGTCCCGTCCATGTCACAGTTTAATCGTCTTATGACGAATGAACAAGACGGGAAGAAGCGCTGAATCGTTTGGAACATAAGTTTCTATAAATAATTCATTGTAAATACATCCTGTAAGAACGGGCAGGCTATCGTAAAAATCACAAGTCAACGGTGCAAAGTTAACCTCAAAAATATTTTGATAGAAACGTAAAGCCGCAGAAAAGCATTAATATGACAGGCTTACCTACGATATTTGTACCACGTTTTCTTTTGTCACTGACTTCTGACATATTCAGGCGGATGTTGAAGCAATTATCTTTTCTTGCGACTGCTACGCTAAAAGAAGAATACAGCCCTTGTTAAAACAGTATAGATCTTTTCGATGGACTGCAAACTTCCGTAATAGAATGCAGTGTGCGCTTTTATGAAGTTTGTCCGAATTAATTATGCTAATAACCTACATGTCCTTAGCAAACACATGCAAACCTAAATACGAGTGCAAAAATGTCGTGTTTTTATTTTCTACTTCGTAAGTAGAAGAAACGAATTAATTTCAAATAAGTACCAGAAACTAAATGTCCCTTTAATAACCCGTAGCTTACCTATAATTGTTTTTACTAGTTTTTTAATGCTGCATTTCTTTTACTTTGTGCACCTGATACCTTTGCAACATATGGAATACATAAAAAAAAAAAGTAAAAACTCTTCAATAGATCTCTTTCGGATACGTTGCCTGGCGCTCTTTAGCCACTCACATAGGACATTAATCATTTTGTTGCGAAGTAGATTACATTCTATTCTACCCATTTATAGATGTGAATGTGTGATGGAAGAGTTAGTTTATTACCATTTCACTGCTACAACTGGGTTTAGTTAATTTCAAAACAATGAAAATTTCGATAACAATTTTACGAAAAGAAAAAAAAAGACTAAAGAAGCATTAAAAAAAGAAAAAAATCAATTAAAATGCTGGCAGACAAGAGTAAAGTCATTTATTCTCAGACTGAATACCGAAGATGGCCTGCGGTTAAGAAAACGAGTAATAAATTACACTTTTGAGATTGTGTCTACACAGCTAAACCGTAGCCATGGATAGATACACCATAGACATTGCAAACGTAAATGCGTGCTAAGAGGGAGAGAGAGGGGGAGAAATAGAGAGAATTAATAGTAATGGCAAGCAGTTAAGATAACCACCGGGGCCTGAGGTATTTAAAATTGCCAGCAGAACACATTGAATTTGCCAAATTATCCCTTTGATACCAAAATCGATGCTATACGATGCAATGGTGTATCCTAAAAATGGCGAGAAACGCTTAACCAAAAACCCCATATTCGCATAAACACATAGTTCAAAGTTCGTTCAGTTTCATTAAATGACAATTTAATTGAAAACAGAAGTAAAAAAAAAAGAAACGAAAATAAAGAAACAATTAAATAAAAAAAAAACCACCAAGAAATTGTTTAGTTCTGTTTGATTTCGCATATTAAAAAGTTGTATGTGTTTGTATTGGTGAGTGTACACAATGCAAAAACCACATACCATATAAAATAATACCGAACTACATATATATAAAGTTACATTTCGTCGAGCAAATGTATTGAAATTTTCTATAGAATTTTCTCTTAACCACAAAGAGAAGTTTTTAAAAAAAACAAAAAAAAAAAAAAAAGAGAATTGAAAAGAAAAACTGAAACATAAGTACGTTTTAAGTTCAGTTGCCAAGTGGACCACATTCTAAACGTTTAAGAATGTATGCAAGTGTACAAGTGCTTACCACACGTTGAGAAAACCGGACAGAAGTTTGTCATTTTCAGTACACTGGAAAATGTTTTTGAAATAAACGCAAACGTAAAGCTTTTTCAAGAACACTAGCAGCAACAATACAAATATAAGAAAAATGTTTCTGAAGAAACAACAACTCGCACTCACCGAATCGCACACCAAAGTAACCAACCAACCATCACATAGTCGACCAACAAGGGCAGTAGTAGTTATTGAACGTAAGAAGTCAAGCACGAAAGCAGCCCAACAACATCTACCGTAGTAAGTAAGAACACGAACAGCAACAGCAGCAGCAGCAGCAGCAGCAGCAACAGCAAAAGCATTATCCATAGGACAAGAAAAAGTAATAAAGCTTGCTTTATATTGGCCAGCTAGCCACTATTTGCAATTTAGAATATTTTTCAATTCTTTTCTTTTTTTCCTTTTTCTTATTTAACTAAAAACACAACATTCCAACACGAACTGTAAACAACGTAACACAATATAAAAACATTGCTTGGTTAACAAGAAAAATTGAAAAAAAAAACACAAGTGTCAGTTTTTATGACACTTGAGTAACAGCAACAGCAGGCAGGCAGGCAGGCGAACAACATTAACAGGAAAGCCAACCAAAACACATACAAACACGCAACGTATAATAGAACAACTAAACTAACAAATAAAAAAAAAAAAACAAGAAAACAGAAAAAAGAAAAAAGAAAGCTCTCAGACGCAAAGATTTTAGCGCTAACCAAATCCTCGACAGCACCACGACCACAGGCAACAAACAAGACAGAATCGCATAAAAATCACAACAAGTCCCTGAAAAACAGGCGTTTTGCTGTTTGCTGACATTGTCATCGCTTCTAAATTTTGCTGGAATGCTTCTGGTTTTTTTTTTGCAAATTTTTTCTCTTGCACTTTCTATCCGAAATAATTGCCACCAATGTGTTTTCCTTTTCATTTTTTTTTTGTGTTTTTTTGTAGACACGAATTAAAATAGTAAAAAGAAAATCTCTCAATGTCTAACGAGGAACAAAGCAAAAAAAATATACCATGTTTATCACGCGATTGGAAATCCCACAATCGCTTTCAGCTGGTAAAGGCAAGCAACCAAATCATATCTAGCAGAGGGATTTCTCCTCATATTAGGGGAAAAAATATCGACATAAATTCGGCTTGTTTTTCTCATATGACAACCTGACAGCTAAAAAGCAAAAAAGGCATCAACAGATACAGTGTGCAACTTCGAGAAATTAGCAGCTGATATTGCGACCTTACATTTATGAAAGTAGACCTTACGAGCAAAGGGAGGGAAGGTTCTGGTTAATCAAATTTAGAGACATCATCTAACAGGATTCAGAGCTCGGTATGTTTGACTTAAACCTGAGCTTTTGTCGAATTTCTTTGATATAAATGAAATCCTCTAAGCCCCACTGTTTGCTGATATCTGCATGTAAACCAGAGATCTAGAAATTATATCACAAACTTTATCTAAAATTAATACGAAAATAAATGCAAAGCACAAAGTTTTAAAAACCGATCTCTTATCATTTTGAAGAATATAAAAATTATATTGTATGTTATTCGATAGCCTCCCAGTCTTCGCATATATTTTTCAATAAGAATATGAACTCGTCCAAACCTTTAGGGTGTCATAAATTCTATATTTTAAATCTATTGAAAACGCAACATTTATTAATTCTTTTGTTTTCAAATCTTGAGTCAAGTTGGCGACTGATTTACTGTATTGCCAGGATATCCTGTAGACTTCTTTTGACCGACCACACTCTTTTCAATTTGAAACTTCCGCATAACCAAGGCCTTTCAATAGTTCCCCCGGTCTAGCTCAGCTGACCGAAAATTGACAACTAAGAAAATTATATTCGGTCGTGGCCAAATCCTTTATACCCCTCAACGTTATCCTAAAAAAGACAAAAAAAGTAAAAAAACTAAATTTTCATGCTTTATAATATGGAGGGGGCGCGGCTGATTTTTTCTCTTTTCAAAATAAAAGTGTTGTCGTATAGACGCGAGGGCTTCGTAGGAGTGTCCTTGGCAGAATTAAAGTCACTTTCCAATTTGTAGGCGATATTTTCATTTTCGAGAATATGTTTACCACAGTTGAGCAGACAGACAGATGGACAGCCAAACAGACGGACATGTTTAGGTGCATTCCGAATTTTAAACTATCCAAGATTTTATATACTATATGGAGTTTCTAGACCTTGACAGCTCGACAGCTCGACAGTTTCATTTTTGCGGGCAGGAATATGTTTACAACAGACAGGCACAGACAGACAGTCGCACAAATGGACAGGCGGACATGCTTAAATCGGTTTAGAATTTGATGCTGATTTTATACATTTTGTGGGGTCCCTGAAGCTTCCTTCTGGGCGCTGTAAACGTTTTCACGAAATGAATATACCCCCGATCCTTCGGGTATAGAAAGAAAGCAAACAAAAAAAAATGACATAAAAGAAGAATTATGCGGCTATTTGCCAAGCATTTGTCCGTTACATGTCCGAAATCCCCCTTGTTGATTAGTTCGGGCAACATAACGTGTGTACGTCCGTCTTTTTTGATCTATTGTTCGTCCACCCGGTGTGTCTGCCTTTAGATTCCCAAACTTCACATTTCCTTGCCTTTTAAGAATTGAGTTAAGAATTAATATTTTATTATTATTATTATTATTATTATTATTTTTTTTTTTTTGATTTGTTGGGTAAAGATGGACCAAGCCAGTAGATTTGTAGCTTATATGTCCAGTTATATCAATTTTCTCATATTCTATTTCTTCTTAATCATATTTAGTAAAATATATGCAAAAGCTTGTCTGTTTCTCGATTATTCCAGTATACAGATGTTCTTAGTTACGACGAAATTCTATATTCTTTTTTTTTTTTTTTTTTAAATGAGCAACAGGTTGGTTGTTAACACTCCAACGGCAGCATGAAAACAATATTATTATTATTATTGTTGTAGTAATTTATTTACACCAAAGACATAAGTCAGTACTATTTTCCAAAAAAAAAAAAAAAATAGATTAGATGTTTAGTTGGGCCATTTCAATAAAGACGAATATTTTCTTAATATTATATTTTCCACGTACTTTTAAGCGGTCCATACAATTTGTAAAAACATTTTGAAAACATTAAATTACTTTGGCTAAACTCTTCATATATTACGTTACATCAGAATCACCCAACACATCATCAACACATACAATTCATACAGTTCATCACCATGCCCTTCAATAATTAATTCCATTCGAAAGCAAACACGATTAAAATCAATGATTTCATCTACGTAATGGTTTCATCTTGTAATCTACTTTTACATAGAGCGACCACATAGGCGGATTCTCGAGTAGCTGATATTGTAGGTAAATACATTCACGATAATCACGTTGACTTTTTACATTACGAAAGCAAGGTCCAGTGAAAAGGGGCAAATTCAGTCGAAATGGCTACAACGTAGATATGCGTCGCTTTTCCTAAACCAAGTTGATTGTGAAAAGACGCGCCAGATCCACGGAAAGTTAAGCATTTTGCTACTAAGTGGTAATAACTAATCTTTGCTAAGCGATAGCTAATAAAATTTTTACCCGCTACATAGGACAACGGCTTATGTTTGCGCAATTGCCGTTTAGGAAAGAATGCACATCAGGCAGTTTTAAGTCAACTGTAGACAAAGCCAAAGATGCTGGGACCGATTCGTAGCTTGTCATCACCATTACAGTCGCAGTTACTACATGGAAACTCAATCAACACAAAGCTGTTTTAAATAATTCTTATTGCGGTTGCTATTGTTGTCTCTACTCTTTTTTTCTTGTTGTCTCTTGTGCGCAGATCGATATTTTATAAGATGTAATAACAGTCTGTTCTTTTAATTAGCTCGCAAATGTAGAGGAAAAATTAATATTAACGATTCAATGGCTTAAACTTTTTTCATTCATTCGTTATAAGGGACATTTTCAATTCCTCTTGGTTACTAGATTGATGAAGTTCTTAATTTCTCGTTCAGTTTTATTTTCCTCCTATTTGCCTCCATCCTAACAATGTTCAAGGTATGCTAAAGTAACAGCAACAACACGACCACCAGTCGTTAACAACGATCACATTTATTTTCGCACGACGGATCGCGGAGAAGACCAAACAGTAACAGTAGCCGAGAAACTTTTCAAAATAAAGGATTGCAAGCTCCCAGGCAATGTTGATGTGTCTGTTATCAAGAACAGTGATAGAGCTATTCATTGGCAGCCTTTTGATTGCTTGTCCTTTCACTCTCTTTATTTGCAAAGAGAAATATACTGCGAACGGTTTCTTGGCACGATATCCCACTGTATCGAACGCTTATAAAACAAAAGCATGTAGAAGGGAGAAGGAGGAGGTGTTGAAATGTATATGTATGCAGAAGTAAATTATTGCTACAACATAACTTTTTTCAATTACAACAAATTTCCTCATATTCTTCAAAAATTTTTGAAGGAAATTTTTTAAATCGCTTGACAAATGTAAAATTTATAATCCTTCCCTTCAAATCTTTGACTTATTTCCTATATATACACTTGATAAGTGCATAATAGCGTATGTGATTAAAATACAGAAATATGTACGCGCTTGCTTTGTAAACATTTGCTACAGTGCGAAGTCATATCAAAGAAACATTAAGAGAATTTTTGATCATTTTTCCTTTTGCAAAACAAAAGTGGTTTCAGTTTACGTGGTACTGTAGTGCGTTTTTTTTTTTTTAATGCCAATCTGCGTGCAAGAACTTCCAATATTTCTGGCAAACCTGAAGCTTCCGTTTTGCAGCCAGGAGAATGTTTACATTACACGGACGGACATGCTCACTTTTGATAAAATGAATACACTTTCCCTTCCTTTGGTAAAGTTTAGAAAAATGGGTGTCATCTACTCACATACACGCTCGCAACATCGAAACACACAACACACAAACGCAGTTTGTCATGTTTTTTACTATAGCTACATATCCCTAGATTTTTGACATGTCTGGTCCGAAAATAGCCCCGATCGTGTTACTAATTCGCACACACTCTACGATAAAATCTTTATTTTAATTTCTTTTCTATTTATTTCAACTGCAAAACATACTAACGAATACAGATATCAAACCGCCTCTCAAGAACACAAATTGAAAACGTGCGCTTGAAAAGAGTAAAAACGAGTGCTTGTGGACACGAAAATTACAAAATTCCATTATGCAAAAGAAATAGAGCGTCTTTTACGGTAAATATGCCTTGTGCTCTAAATATGTTTGTGGTACACATTTATTTAGTATAACTGCTATCTGTAAAGCATGTGCATCGTAATTATAGTTATAAGAAGAACATACAAATAAACGTCATTTTAAGTAATTTTCATTTACAAAAATATATGGCATTGAAGAGTAGAAAAGTGATAAAAGTGAGCAAAAAGCATTCAAAGGACATAAGTAGGACGGAGTATTATCGCAAAGTAAATTTCTCGACTGTCATTTGCATAACCAAACCGATAGGGTGTACATTTAAATCGAAATTGAATTTGGTCCTGGCGAATATCAAGGTTAAATTTGTTAGGGGAAAATATAAAAAAATTCTCGTTGTTTTTTTTTCTAGAGGTTGTTCCATTTTGTTACTCTATTGTGGCCATGCACGTGGGCAGATCACCCCCATCTTTTTCTTACATTGCATTCTCAGTAGATCAAAGAACACTTATGAAAAATTTCTTCTTCTTATCTTCTTCTCCACAAAAACTGAATAAACAAAACGATCCTTTTTAATAGAAGCAGATATTCGTCATCGGTATCTCAGCAACCAGACCAGATAGTAGGAAATTGATTATAGATATTTCGTTATACATACACTCACCCTGTTCTACGTTGAGTTATCACTTCTTTTGCTCTTAATACAAGTATATTCAACACACCCTACGATATTGATAGAGAAGCAAAACAAAGTATGGAAATATAGCGTAAGCTGAAGAGAAAAGACGGGCGATTCTACATCGGGCATACGATTCTTTTCGTATAAATAAAAAAAGGCATCAAAAAAATTTAAGAACGTTAGGTACATGTAGTAACCATTTGTATACCCTGTACCCGAGTATATTAAGTTTTTACGCACGTTTCCAACACCCAGAAGAACTTGAGATAGACCCACCTTTTATTATATGGATCAAAAGGTAATTATGAATCGGTCTAAGCTTGTCTGTCCGTCTTACAACCCGCCGGTCTGTCTTGTTCAGCCTACAAATCGCAATTTGGAATCATTTTGATTAAATTTGTTGTACCGGCATGTTTTGGCCCCGGTGTTGAAAATGGCTTTGCTTGGATTACTTTTTCGATCACTCTCTACATAAAAACTTATTTCAAATGGTCTTTACATGTATAACTATATTAGACTGTTTAATGGTGGGCTGCGTCTCACTATAATTCTTTCACTTATTTTAGAGCTCGAAAATTTAAAAAAAAATTAAGTTGACGTACTCGGTAGTTCTAGCACTGACAAGCACTTGGCCATAATAACAAATCTTTCTTACAGATTTTTTAGTCTATTACTGGCCTGCTTCTTAAAGAATTACTCTCCATTTAATCTTCGGAACGAAATTTAGGGCGGATTTCAGCTTTCTCTCTTCGAGAACATTGTTACACAATTTAAAATATCAAGCTAATCGATAAATTCTATAGAATGTCCGAGCGTCACAATCAAAATGGCGAATTTATGAAACGCTTGAGTTTTAAGTATGACGAAAAAACGTTGCTTCTAAAAAACGTTATATATTCGTATTTCGCTCTAAAGTGCTCGAAAGCAACGATTTAAGAGTTTAATTGAATTAACTCATTTATAAAATCGTTCCAAAAACATAAAAATATGCAAATGTTTTGTTATCTGTTTCGTTAACAAGGCATATATTCATTTACTTCAGAAAGGTTTAGTGTAATTTTTTATTCATTTTATTAACAATTGTGACTCTAGAGCAAAAACTTCATTATAATCGACAGCAGTTGCATTAATCGTGTATTAGGTTTGTGCGGATGTATGTAACAAGTAGAATAACTTGATAACTTGTTTTTTGCTATACTAAACGATTCAGAATCATTTTTTGAGTACATTTAAGCCGTCTATCCATCCAACTGTCTGATTATCTTCCTCACGTTCCTCAATCCTATCCATCTACATCCGTCTCGGCCTAGCCTGACCACATGACATTTTAACCGATTGTCACTAACGATGTGTATGCATTTACTTTTGCGAATCAATGTGAAGGGCTACAAAAATTCATCGCTAGCTATGTAGTTATGACCTCTTCTGCTTTTTCAGCTCTTATCTTGTTCATACGTATCTTTACTTATATACATATAAACGTATATTTATTATTAATTGCTTTATTATGTGGTACAAAAATAATCACAACAAAATTGATGCTTATGTCTATTGTTGCTGTGTTATCCACATATATTTCTGTTGATTGTAGAACAATAAAAAATAGTAAACGTATAAAATGATAGAAAAGAAAAAAACAATCCATGAGTAGAAACAATTTTCATCCAAAAAAAAAAAAAAAAAATAGATAAATAAATACATAAGCAATTCGTAAATGTGAACATTTTATAAAGTTTTTATGTGTACGTGTTTATGCAGGCATGTGTGCGTGTGTATGTGTGCACAGTTTTAATTTATCGTTATTATTATTTTATTATGATTTTTTTTCTTCACTTTTTTTTTTTTGGTGGAGCTCTTTACATATTTTCACATGCAAACTCGCATACACACGCAAACGTGTTTTATCGTATGAAATTCAATTAACACACACCACCAGACAGACAAATAGGGCAACAATGTGGTGAAAGGACATTTTTCGTACACTGGTAACAATAAAATGAATACAGAAAAATGAACGAAAAAAAAAAAATTAATGCGAAAAGATAAGAATTAAATTTAAATTTGAAAGCAAATGTACGCGGGTAAGTCATTAAACACATGTCAGGATGTACATAAACACGCATGTACATGAAGTAGCTGCTTCTGTACGTATATTTTAACTAATTAAATTTTAAAAAAATAATAGAGAGAGAAAGAGAGAATGACCGAACATTACAGCTAAGTATTGAGCTTAAGTAAGACTTAGTCTTGTAGAACATTTTAACAGATTGCCTGAAGTCGATCGCACGAAGAAATAAATAATTATTGAAGGAGTTGTGCTATGTTTAAAAATTATTTGTTGTAAGCATACAAAAGCAATTCGATGAACATAAAAGCAATCAAAGGAAATTAGGAAAAGAAAATCATTGAATCATTTAATTAGTGTACTTTAACTTATCTTTCACTCTCATGGTCGTTTATTCTTTGCGTGTGTGCGTCTGTGTTTGTATTGCAGGGATAAGAGAAAATCTCTCTTAATGAAAGCAAACAAGAAGAAAACACAGAAATGAAACAACTTTTATAGATTACAAGATATTTTTACACAACCAAACAATAAATACATTTACTTATTTATATAATATGTACATATGTACATATGTATGTGTATATGAATGTACTTACATCGATATATACATGCATGTGCAAATAAACAGATGTATTCCGTTACTTTGTGGCCCCTCCTACACATTGAATGAATTCTCTGAATTGAACTGTGATAATAGTTCAAACTGTGAGATAATTAAATTGGCTTAAAATCCAATTCGACTATTTTGTCGACACATTACGAGTAAATGTGTACATGTGTGCACTTACGAATGATGGTTGCTACCTACCATATAAGTTTAAGCACACTACAGATGATGTAACGGTTAATAACGCATAGAGCATAAGTCATATGTCGCTCTATAACGGCTATAACTATCGCAACCAAACGCTCAAAGCTTCATATAAAAAAAATCTAAGGTGGACTTAAGGTCTACACGTCCGTCTTACCATTTAAATTGCGCTTCTGACTTCAAACGCTTTTTCTAGACCAAAAAAAAAAACTAGTCTCACGCCCGCTTTCGTTACTTCCGTAAGCTTGATTGCAAAAGTCAACCAAACCTTTGAAAGTTGGACAATCACCTGAAATGTTTTTGCCTAACAAGGCCTTTTTTTGTTAATCTTCTGTCATACCCTGTGGACAAGTTATGTTAGGAAACGCCATTTGCTTACAAACAAAATTTTCAAATAGGAAACGTTGAGCTTATTGTTATTGCGCTATTGCTTTGTTTACCATACGTCTTTGGAAGTTTAATGTCAACGAAGAATTTTCAACGGTGATATTTGCATGGGATATTTCCGACAAACTTTTCGAGACTATCCCGCTTTAATTCCCGGGCAAAACGCAAACTATCTCTCTCTCTGTGAATTGAAAACATTCTCGATAAGACACAGCATGGATGTTGGGCTCATTCCAAATTGAACAACTTTTGTTTCCCTTTTATTTTTCATTAGAAGGCCTCTCAAACACTGGTGTGCCTCCAACAATTTTAAATTCTTTGCATCTATTGTCTCGGAATAAAAACGTCTGAGTAACTTTTTACATTTCAAAATACGTAACTCATCAAAAAGCCTATTCGTCTATTCGACCAATTTAGACATTGCCTTGTGGTATAAATGGAACCTTATCCAATGCTTCAAGGGAAGCATGAAAGTGTTTATAAATTATATGAAATGCAAATATATCACATTAAATAAAGATAAATTATTTCTAAAGCACAATTTTTTTTTTTAATTATGAAAAATGTCTTCAAATTTCCATAAAAAATATCATTGAAGTTTATGGAAGCGTTTGACGTACATAAAATTTAGAATGTTTTAATGTGAACTCATATAAACGAGAAAATCCGCACATACATTAACTTATACATATATATGCTTACGTATTGGTACCATAGCGTATATGCGCTTAAAAACATGGAAGCGTAAAATCTCTTCATTTCATAGAGGGTGACGTCACATTAGGAAAACTTTACGAGAAGATTTGCCTACACTAGCAATGATAATGAAAGAGCAAGGAGTTAAGTGACTCCTAATTTCACAACGTTAAGTTCCCGCAACGTTTCCAAAGACTGGATTACAGGATCCTAAGATTCTGTTCTAAAAGTAAACATGATTCCACTCAAGACTAGTTCTGTCTGCTATTACAACTCCTGCGAACTAAAGACGCTGAATATTAAATTCTTGGCGTACGGTTGCTCGCGTATCGATCTGTTTACACTCAGCTTCTGTTATGTTATACCATCTTTTTTGCCTTTTTGTGTTGTGTGTGGTAGTCTACGAGTTTAAATGTCTTTTAAAACATGCTGATCTCTTCATATATATTATATTAAGTAGCACAGGTCAAGTTTGTCACACTATATGCTATTCTTATGATATCTCACGTTAAATACGTTAATCTCTTAGTTCTGAACACATTGCTATTAAATGATTACGATCTGTTTGGAATTTTTATCTTAAATATCGTACTTCTTGTGCTTTGTTAATTTACAAATATTTAAAAAATCTTAACTTTGTTTTTTGATGGTGTAATTACAACAACTTTTCGGTACTTCGCTACTTCGTTTGTGGCATATTACATTAAGTATGAAGTGTTAAGCTAAAGTGTTTAACTGTTCATCTACATTATACTAAATGTTAACTTTGTTATTCTTCATCGACATTCTGTTAGGCGTAAAGTAAATTACCAAAGGTTTATGTGTATGTGGGTTCAGTTGGTATGCCTTGTATTTTACGTTAGACGCAATGAATTCGTTTTCATTACAAGCAGTTGTTGGGTATGAAGAGATTCGGCCTAAGTGGTCTGTAGTTGTTTTCCTGCTCTCTGTTTTTGCCTTACAACGGTTTGCCTTACAACTCTGAGATAAATGATGTTGTTGTAGCTATTACTGTTACACTGCTGATGATGACGATAATGGCTTCACTAACTAGCACTTAGTCGTAATTCTAAAAATAATTAAAATTCCTCGAACATAAATTTAAACACACACATACATGCATGCATGCACATATATACACCTTGTCCGTACATTCTGTTTACCTTTGTACACGTATATATATATATATATATATATAAACACATATATATACATATAAGCATTTCTAATAAGTATGGGCGGACGTATGTGCGTAGTTCTCTACGGCCCACACAAATGTTTCTATTTAAATATATGCATTTATGCAGAAATTTTGTTATGCAAACTATTATAATTCCATTTCTCTGCTATGTGTGCTTGTGTATACATACACATATACTCATGTTTGTTATATTATAATTTATATGGATTATGCAACACAGTCGAAAATCAATTAATTTTCATTTATTTAGTTATACAAAATATAAATAAATCAATAAATTTTTATTTTTAAATGTGCATACGTTACTATTATTATTATTATTATTATTACCTATAACCATATATATATATATATATCTATAAATATATATTTAAATGTAAACGAAAGGACCTTAAATATTGATATATGCGTATAAATAAACAAAAATAATATTCTATGTATTTGCCTTTGTTCTTTTGTTTTCCTTTCGTAATATTTACTAAAATCAAAAGTAAAGATTAAAATGTTAGCAAACATTTTGCACATCATTGCAAAAATATAAATCATTTGCGTTTTATGAATAGGCGAAAATGTGTTTCACAAAAACAAGTGTAATGGAAAAAAAAGCCTTAAAATTTCTAAATAATTCTAATAACATACTGAAATCAGTTGTCATGCTAGCAGAAACACTATCCCCTTCTCCGCGCATCACACAAAATACCAAAGCATGTGATTATTTTGATTGCTTGAAAAACAAACGAGATTAGCAATGTCCCTCCGTACTTTTTCATGCGTATCTTACTAAAAGCTTTAAGCCGCAAAATTGAGATAAAAAGTGAAGCAATGGCGCACACATCTGTTTGCTTCAATGTATGCAGAGGTGAAACTTGTCTTGATCAACTTATCAATGCGTTGATAATATCTACAAATTTTAATAAACGGAAAAGAAAATTTTCAAAACTTACGCCTATATACAAACATACCTAGCTGTTCACAGCTATTCTTTTCGTTTTACAATTTTGTTGCAAGTTTGCACGAAAGTATGCAGGACTCGAAAGGACTTGGAATAGACACATCTTTTATTATACCGATCGATTCGGAATCGCTTTTTGCATTGATGAAATCTTGTCCGTCCGTCTTGGGTCCTTGTGTTCAATTTACAGGCCACAATTTTGGAGACATTACAATGAAATTTGATATACTTATGTATTTTGTCTCAGTGACAAATACTATTGAGAATGGCTCGGATCTGACCACTTTCTCGATCACTATCCATATAAAACTATGAATAACTGTAGGATTATGGAGGGTATTAAACGGTCGACGGTGCCCCAACCCAATGTTTTTACTAATTCTCTTTAGTTTTGTACAATTTTTTTAAGATTTGAAAAGAATTCTTATTTATAAATGAAATAAGATGAACAGGAAATGGGATGACAGAATAATGAAAACAAAAATCGAACTCTAACTATGGCTGGCAATCTAGCGAAAATATCAATTTCCTTAAGAAGCCCCCTATTCGATAACCGTGACATTTTGCATGAGTAATTATATAGGCCATCTTCTTCATCTAACCTTTGTCGATACCTATCATCAACATGTGCTTTTAGTTTGTTCATGAATTTAAACAACTGAAACTCTTCAACTCAGCGTTGCGTGTAGATATACGTGTGCAGATTTATTAAATCATGCCAAAAAATCTTTCTTGCTTTAGTAATTAATATCTTGTCAAAGAATCCTCATTTGCTTAAAAATATTTCAACTCAAGAACAATAACATATATCTATACAAAGGATACAGGATACCTTCTTAAAAATAAGTTGTTGCGAGCTTAAGCCATAACGTTATCTATTCTCTTCCTCGCTCTCTCTTGATTTTCTATTTGTGAAAATCCATAACTAACTTAAAGAACGGTCGGGGCTTGAAAAATTTTGGAAAATTGTTTATTAAAATTCATCTTCGATGACGTATGTCACAACTTTTCCTATAAGTGAATAAACAGTTTGTGGAAGTATTAAAATACATTTCTCTATGTACATGTATGCCGCTGTGTGAAGAATTGTTCGTAAGGAGCAAAATTTATCCGAGTTAATTAACTCCTGAGCACTTTAGTCTTCTTACAACATCTGCTTCAGAAAAATTTGTTAAATTTTTAAATGCTCAAAACTTTTTATCGGATGTCCATGTGAGACAATCTGAACCGAAGGGTACTACCAGCTGCTCGGCATTAAAAAGAATTAAACTCTTACAAGAAAACTCTATAGATTACAAACACTGGAGCAGAACATCTTTTGCGTATTGAGATACATATTTTAATTTATTTTAAATTGAAAATTACGTCAGAGCACCTGTTAACACAATTATTTACAACATTTTAGAGAAGATTGAATTAATCAAAAAGAGTAAATAACGATGGGTTTTCAGTTTCCTCTCCAGTTGACCTCGCCATAGAGAGAGAAGAAGAATGATAAAGTAATGAATAAAACAAAAACTTAAAACTAAATAAATCATTCGCTTTGATGAACCTGCGGCTAATAATGCATTGAAGTCTCTTCCAAGCGCATAAACTACTTGGATTAAAAACTTTTTTCCTATATTTTGCAAATGAAAAAAATCATTTAAATCTTAAAAATAATTCTACAAACACGTTAAAGAAGATACACAAAATATGTTAATCTATAGCGACAAGATCGTGTTTGCCCTCGTCTTAGATACCCAAGTTAACACTTGACGGGGTCTCTGAAGCTTTTCTCTGGGCGCTACAGATGGTTTGATAAAAGAATGCAATTTTAATATTCTATAATATTAAGTAGGCGTGATCCATTTTTTCATTTTTACACAGGTCCTGCGCGACCACCCATAGAATATAAATGCAAATTTTTATCGTTGTGTGTGTGTTTATAAGTAACGAGAAAAAAAGCAAATTTTTGTTTATTTTTGAAAACGGAGGTGATCTCAGGTTACGTTTAACCGTGAGCGTGTCCTTTGTTCGACATGGTTCAATTTCAATACCAATCCCGACATCTGTGCCCAGTTTGAAGACGATTATTGGACTTCCGCGGCGAGGATAATGTGTACCGCAAACATTTCACAGTTAGGCAGACAGAGGAACGGACGGGTAGACGTACGGGCGGACGAAAAGGCTTATATTGGTTCAGAATTCTATCCTTATCAAAAATACATATATACTCTATGGAGTCTTTGAGGCTTTCTTCTGGACCCATTTTTCGGCAATGGGTACACAAACATCCAAATAATTTGGCGATTAACAAAAGTTAAAAAAAAAATTCCTGGAAAGACCAACAGATAAAAAGATCGACAACAAAATCAGACGGATATCTTGACTTATTCGCAAAAGGCTTACAAACAAAGAAATTGCTTAAGACGAAGAGAGCTGAATTGTGACATTCGAAGGAGGAAGTTGGTCAAATGTGTGTGAGCTCAATAGAGTAAAGTGTTATGAAATGTTAAAAGTCTACTTTCTGTAAATAGGTTTCTTTTAAGCTTTCTATTCTATTAAATAGTTGTTCTAAATAGATGTTTAAATAGTTGTTTTAAAATTGTAAGTAAAATGAATGCCATTCGCAATCTATTACAAACCTAGTCTGAGGAATAACAGGATAAACACACGAAACTAAAAGGCATTTTACGTAACAATGAACCTATTGTCTTGATTATATGTCAAGTTAGGCACTCATGTCCTGTGCGTACATCCATCAATTGCGGACATTCTTTACACAGCATACGTAGAGATGCAAAACTAACCTAGCAAGTGAAGTTTAATAACGTTTTTAATCTACTTGCTACAATTCTTAAAATACTTAAAAAACAGCAACAACAACAATCTTGTAAAAGCACAACATTTTTCACATGTCAGGATTTTCCCCAAAATTGCATAACTTTATCGGACTGTTGTTGCTCCATGTAAAAGCACTTTCTATAAACTTTACGCATCTGTATAAGTAATCCAGCTTAAACGTGCGCAACAATTCTTATTCACTTAGAAACCGCAGGAAATGTAGATTTGTCGATTGACAATACTTTAAATCACATATTCGCCACCATTCTCGCTCTTGCAATAAGCGGCTTTTTAATAAAAAAAAAAAAAAGGAAAAAAGGATGGTTTTGACTTATTTCTACATCCGGTGTTTCCATTCGTCGAAAAAGACAGTAAACGTTTATCCTCCTACGCCTTCTTGTGTGCATATTTTTTTTTTTGCAACGCAAAATGAATGCCGTTAACTATTTCCGAGCTATTCGTCCTGGTGAATTGGCACCTAATAAAGTTCGGGATGATAAGGGTGCGAAGTTATATTTAAATATAAATAGCAAAGACACAAACCCTCAACAGAATTCTATAAAACGAAGCCTCAGAGGGATTTAAGTCAAAATTCAGTTAAAATAAAACTTTTGGAAATTTGTAGTAACAAGGAAACATGTAGTTATGTAAATTAATTAATATTTGAAAAGTCAGTATTGTAACACTATGTCATAAATGAGGTTGATAAAGCGAAAGTTTGCTTAGCTACTGTGGGCAAACCATGTCCTGCGAAAAAATGAAACTAGCACAGCATGAATCCTCTATTAATAGCCTTTAAAATACTGAGTGGACTCTGAATCGTTTCCAGTATAGATTTTTCGTTCGCCCGATGATTGCATTTTTGTGTTCAACATAATGGTCGCACTTGGATGAAATTTTATATTATGAAATAACTTGATCGAGGAATGGCCTTGATTAAAAATGGAGACAATGAGACCATTTTCTCAACCACTGTCCTTATAATACCTTAGTTTGGAAAAGTACTTATATGAAAACATTTGCGATAACTAATATATGCCAGGACAAATCGGGAAAAGAACAGTAGGCTACGATATGGTAACAAAGTCGAATTTTTAATACTTTATGATGGATACATGCGCAAAGGTTGGACCAGATAGTCAACGATCGCGGACTCAAATGCCAGTTCAGTAGAGCTTACTGTGATCGTAGCAATAGCGAATGCTGAGCCGATAAAGGCGTACGTCTTATCGATCGCGCCAACTATTTTGCAGCCAACTGACTATGTCTCTCTCTCTCTCTTCCCTCAACCCTCTGACCGTCACCGCCTTGCATGTACAGGAGACATTGTCCCCTGCGACAAAAATAAGTAAAGACCTTTATTACGGGAACTAAAAAAAGCATTCAATGATCGACTTTGCCTGAGCAAGCAACTAGCAACTTTTTTTCAATTGCCACATGACGTAGCATGAAGACACCAATCGCACACTTAAGATCGTTCATATAAATCAGTTTTGTAAGGCTGCATCAGCAAATTTTGCCAAATTTCCGAATTGCATTTCTGGATATTAAAAACGGAAAAACAAAATTAGCGCTCCTCCTCTCTCCCACCCTTCGCAGAAAGCAAAATTTTACTTTCATTACAAACACACGTACACCTAAACGAAAGTTTATTGTAATTAACTACATATACGTATAGAGAGATACATAAGCATACTGGAGCTACTTAATAAGACACAAGCGAGTTACGTTCGCTCGCTCACATATAAAATGAAAATCGATACTTTAAGAAATATAAAAACAAACAATATATAAAGTATATATATATGTATGCATATATACATATTGAAGAAAAGCACGAAAAAAAGTATTGTATAATGTATTTACCGCATTTCGCGAGTACACGTTGCGTGCCGATAATTATGATTATAATGGAGCAAAATGAAAACATATAGACGTACATACGTACATATAATACATATACATAAAACATATATATAAATACATATATGCATACATTCGCGTAAGCGAAAGTACACAGACGTACCAACTCATGTATGTTTGTTTACATACAAATAGTCCGCGCGAAAAGAATTTCCTTTTCTAGTTTTCTAAATATTTTTACAGACTAAATACTAAAATCCAATGAAGCAAAAACAAAAAAGAAGAATCGTATACATGTGTGTGCATATGCATACATGTACATCTATGCAGATCGAAAACATTTAGGTATAGTCGAAAAGCACGAAACAAGTAAATGAATGAGTTTTTGAGTTAATTAGCATTTCTGTCGTACCGCGCAAAAACAGCAATATCAAGCCCCAACAACACAAGAATGTTTATATAAACAAATGTATGCACGCACACCCAAACAGCCAACCAGTACATACCATAAACAACTAATTTATTTTAGTTTTAGGACCGACATGTATATATATATACATTTATATATATGTACTCGTATGTGTATGTTTTTCGATAATCTCTTTTTGCAACAGATATCAGTGAAAATCATATTATAGCAGGAAAAGCGAAAAAAAAGTATACCAGCAGCTGCAAAAAAAATTATTCAACACAATTTTATGATATCTAGAAAAATAAAGAATAAACATAAAAAAAAAAAATGCCAATGCCTCTTAAATGGGTAGTAAGAAAAGCGCCAGCGTTTTGTACACACATCTAATCAACGCACATAGTTCTTAGTGTTTTCGAAATAACGTACAAGTATACAGAGAGGAGAGAGGTCGTAAAAATAGAGTTAAAAATTTTAAAAGAAAATAAATTTCCAACGTAACTAATATTGATGGATGACTCCCTTAGATTCCTTGGGATGCCAATTTTGGCTGAATGGCTTTTGAAAGAATTACTATTATTACTCAGATTGGTCGGCCGTTTCTTGCTTACTCAGCAGTAGATTCATTTGCAACGTTTGCCTTACCTTAACTTAAGATAAATTTTAGTTAAAAGAAAAGAGAATAATTTATAAGCACTTTGCAGGGATTCTTGAAGAGCCGTCATCCAAATAATTTCAAAAGCTTTCTTTACCAATAAATATAAGATATTTTAAATCGATATCTACTCCTACACATCAATAAATGCACGTTTGTGCATTGTATGCTAGAGAGCGCAGTAGACATATTTTTAAACTTGATTTTTGGTGAACGAACAGAACTGACGGAATACTGGACCAAAAAAATGGAATGGAAGAGCGGACCAATGATCTGATCTTTGGATAAGTCATCGGATGCACCGAGCGACGGACGATAGCTCGCGCAACATAGAAAAACGACCGGACTGATAAACAGTCGTCCGGGAGTGTGGATCAATGCTTCCACCAACGCGCATTTTATTACACGTAACGACTAGTGGACGTATTGGCGGGCGTACCGACCAATGAACGGAGGGGTTTGGGAAAGGTGACGCTAAGACGACAGTGTTGATGGAAAAATGAGCGGAAAAGTGTTTCAATGGACAAGTCGTTGAATGTCGCGAAATCGAGGAAGACAGGCAGCGAATCGGAGTGGTGGAAGGACAAACAATCGGACTGGTGGACGGACTGATGCCCATAGGTTTACTTTTCCCAAAAATACAAACACGATTAAAGTTAATGGCTTTAAGTCTGTGCAATGGACTATAAGGGACTGGTTACGAAGGACTACATAATCGTAGTGTTGTTAATAAAAAGGTGTTAAGATCATATATTCTTCAATTATGGTGATGAGGTGCGTTATAAACTCCTTGCATCCGGCCGAATTGTTAACATTGAATATTATTGAAGAGTTATTTGGTGTTTCCTCTGCTTTCTTGGCAGCGAAACGAAATATTGGAAAACTAAGTCAGTTAAGTCGACTTCGTTAACGCACTGAGCTAAGTTTTATAAGATTTCTATTTTATGTTCCTGAGTATCAGCGGCCTTAATTGTTGGATTACGAAAGAAAATTTATCAGAAATATCCGACAGTGCTTTTCTTGAACCCCATAAGCATTTGCGTACAAAAGTTTCTATAACAGTAATATGGAGTAATGTATGAATTTATGTATGTGCAGAAAATCCTTTCACAACTTTTTCAAAAATAAAGTCAGAAATATAGAAAGCTTTATAGAGCATGTAAAGAATACAAGTAATACCCTAAGGGCAGAAATTTCATTTTGCAATAAAGGCATCTGCTATCTAAGAAAGTTATTATTAAAGCAGACATTTGACTAGCAGCAGCACGAATTAATAGCACTTGAAAACGCATTGCCTGTTTAAGGAGGCAGCATTTGTCAAAAAATCTCTACTAATATATGCCCATATACAAGACTTTTAGCTAGCATGGGCTAGCATGAGTCCCACGGAATAAGAAAATTAAAAAAAAAAAAACAAATTATTTCCACTAACTCGTATAAATGTACCATTTAGTATCGAGCACCATTCGAACTTAAATCTAAAGTAAAGTTATACGTATGCAGCATGTTTGCCCCTAATGATCCACTGAACATGTCGTTCTTATTTAGTATTTGTAGGTATTAAAATAAAAACAAAAAAAATGCAAAAACTATATTCAAATTTTAATTCCCTTTAAGTTGGCATACAGGTATAATACCACCAACGCTGATGACAAACCAACAAGCAGCAACTGCAACCCTCGCTAATGGCGAAATTCATGCAAAAGTATATTGAAAAGGAACAAAAAAAAAAAAGAAATGAATAAATAAAATAAATAAAAATAAATACTAAATCTCTTTACACAAACATATCCCCAAAAAAATACCTGTACATTCAACAGTCATACAAGCTATGGAGCAAGATGAAAGCAACAAAAAAAAAAAGAAGCAGAAAAAAGAAGAGGGTGAGCGAGAAATTATAAATAAAATAATCCAATTTCCAGCGTAATATGCCTTAGACACGCAAATCATAAATAAACTAATGATATTATGACCGCGCACACAGAACTTATGCATGTACCTACCGGTAGATGTGATTATAGAAATAATTGTAAGTATAATGCTTTTGTTTTTTTGCTCATGTACGTGAATTACGCTTACAAACACACACATGCACACAAACGTCTCATCTAATGGCTGGCAAATTGAAAAATTTTTTTTTCACTCTATCAACTTTTCATTACAATAGCATTGTTCTTTTTGTTCATGCAAAGAGTAAAAAACAAGAAAGCACACATACACGCAAGCACATACATTTACATGATGATATAAAATTTTACCCAACAAAGACATTAAGTAATTTTTATCGAATCATTCTTTCTTTGCTTACTTTCCTTAGGTTTCTCTTCTTCTCTTAATTGTGAGAAAATCCTTGAAAACAATTTAATTGTTAGGAATTCAAAAAAATAAAAATAAAAATAAAAAATGTATTAATTACAAGGGAGAAGGATTAACATTGGAAATTTAAAACTGTTGTCGATAATCGAAGGATAATTATTAAATTTTTATAAAATTAAAATCGTTTTATCAGATCATGCACGAGCGTAACTTAACACGCCATCCGTCATCATTATGTTACGAGAGAGCGTAAATAAAAATGGAAGTAAAATTCATTTATTATTTCTAGATAAGTAAGAAAGCGATTCTTGCTCAAGTTCAATTCATTTAATGAACCGTGTGATGCAAATCTAATTTGTTAAGATTTCCATCTCGATGTCACCGAGACATTTAGTTATTCATTTTTCCCTTTATCCATTTACGGTAAACTTTTGCCTAAAACTATTAATTATTTTGTCGGAAACATTGTTTTTCAATCTCTTCAATGCTTTGCATCAAGAACGATGAACGTTTCATTTCTAAAGCTAGTTTTTGATTTACTAGTCAATGGAAAATTTATTTTTGTTATCAAAAAGTTTTATTCGAACTTTTTCTTTAATTCACACACATCATGAAAGCGAAATTTCCAAAGAATTATTACATTATATGTTTGATCATATATTTGTATGCATATACATGTATGTCATACCTTATGATTATGTAACCTATAAATGTATAGAAACATGTATTATTCCTTTGCAAAATTACACTTATTACTCTGTTGTTGCATGTTATTTAAAATATTATTTCCACACAATTTGTAAAACATCGCAACATTTATACAAAACATAAATGTTTGCGTTCAAAGATAGATAGATGAAGTGAGAACCACATAAAAATACACCGGCTAATTGAAAGCCTAGGTTTCCGGTACTGAACCTTCTATTCCTCCGATTTTTTTTTCCAAAATTTGTCTTGAATTACCCTTGTGCAGAAGAAACATTTAAGAGCAAGATTTACCGAGGTCTAAGAGCGAAACCTTAATTTTTGGGTACGTCCGGACGGGCTCACTAACAAAGTTTGTTTTTTTTTTGTTTGAAAGGTGTAGATTTTATATGTTAGGTATAGAATATATTAAATATATACACTGTAAGGGCTTTTGCCCATTCCTTGGCGCTGGGATAAGCTCAGCGGCACCAGACTTTGATTCACAAGAATTGATATCTATGTTGGATGTTTACATTTAGTTCATTGTTCTTTAATTTATAATACAAAAGAATTTTAAATTAACATCAAAGTAATGCCACAAGAATGCCGTCGTGATCTTCACTTTCTCGCAGACTAAACTTAACTTACTCATCTCCTAAGCTTAACTAACTCATCACCAAAACTTAACTAACTCTCCCCACTTAACACAATTACTCTCACCTTGTTCTGATTCCCTTTGTTCTCATTCCTTTACTTAATCCTAATTCTTAATCTAACTTAGTCTAGCACTCCCCCCTTAAAGACGAAGAACCTGTGAGGCCAAAACGAGGGACGACTTTAGCTCCTCACAGCTTGGCACCTTCTTAATCCAACATGTGTGAAGTTATATTTAAATATAACTAGCAAAGACACAAACCAAAATTTCTTTACAGAGCTCTGTTAAGCCCTTAACAGAGTTCTATAAAACGAAGTCTCGGAGCGATTTAAGTCAAAATTCAGTTAAAATAAAACTTTTGGAGAACTTTTTTACAAAATATAATAAACAAAACATGCATTCATGTAAATTAATTAATATTTGAAAAGTCAGTATTTTTACACTATGTCATAAATGAGGTTGATAAAGCGAAAATTTGCTTAGCTACTATGGGCAAACCATATCCTGTGAAAAGATGAAACTAGGACAGGGTGAATCTTCTATTAATAACCTTTCCAACGATATGCAGGTTATATTAAGTTTTGCTTGGAGAATTTTTTAATAGGACTTTGAAAATTGCCCTACTTAACAGGCTAACATATAAGCAAATTTTGAAAG